>BPLR01000100.1:0-116637 GCA_021605095.1 Caerostris extrusa | reverse complement strand
GTTCCATTGCTCTTAAAATTATTTGTACCTTTTCTTACTTTAAAAGTTTGTTGTTTGTTATAAAATCATATCTACAATCAAACCAGTTGCTCCTTTATTCAGAAATTTTATTCTACCACTCGTCTATGATTTTTGTGGATTTTACATGTTTTTTCTGTGAAGTCCTTATTTTAAGAATTGCAATAAAAGGAGGAAAATTTATTCAAAACCAGTTTGTCAGTGCAGAATAAAAGCACTTAAAAAAAAAAAGAAAAAAATGCAAATCTATTCCATCGGATTTCATCTATCTTGATCTTTCCATTTTTTGACCTTTTCTCGAATAGAAATTTGATATTTCGCCTTTTTATGTAGATGCCGCAAAAATGTATTCCGAATTTTTTTTTAAGATCCATCATTTCCTTGCTTTTTAAAGCCAAAAAGTCGAGACACAACTCAAAGTTTTTAAGATAGTATTCCCCACGAAAATACATTTATTATCTGTCCTTTCAGTTCCCTTCAAAAGTCAATTCAAAATTGACATTTCAAAATCAACAGAAATAAAATGCAAGTGTAAATGTAAATGGATAAATTTCATGCATTAAAATTATAAATAATCACTTCTCAGTTAGTGATTACATAAATATTTTTTTAATATTACTGTGATAGTGATGTCGTATTTATCCTCACTACCCAGGTCTTTATTTAAACGAACATACTAAACTAACATATTTACAGCAGTGTCACAGCAGAGTATTTAATGTGGTGTCACAATAAGAGTATGCGTAAACTAATTATATGAGAAATAAATCGAATGAAAAAAAAACAGATAAATTTTATGTGAGAAATAAATCAATAGTAGATAGATGATTTCAAATCGATAATATATCATATGTTACATCAGATGTAATGTACTGTCACAATAAGAGTATGTTTAAACTGGTTTATATCTAGTAAGAAATAAAGATCCTGGTTGGTTTTGTGATTGAAAATCGATAATATATTTGATGTGTTACAGCAGATTTCAGTATAGTGTTTATATCTAGTAAGGAATAAAATCAATCGTGGTGTAAGGGTTATATCAAGTAAGAAATAAATCAAATCAATCCTGGTCGATAGACAAATTATAAATCGATAATAATATATTCGATGATGTGTTATGGCATTTAGTACAGTGTCACAATAATAGTGTTATAAAATGGATTCAATCGTTGTCGACAGACAATTTCAAATAGATAATATAATATTTGATACGTTACAACTAGGGATTGCAATAATCGGACCAAAAGTTCAATACCGGTATTCGGTATTTTTAGGTCTTAATACCGGGATACCGGTTTTAATACCGGTAGTAGAAATTTTAGAAAAAGAAAGAAAACACATATGTTTTTTTGTTTTATTTTATGCCAGTTTTATTAGAGAATGTAAATATAACAAAAAAATTGTAAACTATAAATTATAACAGTATATAAAAAAGAATCACAAAAAATTGAATGAACATCTTATTTATTTAAATCACCAAAAAGTGTAAATATCACTATTCAGTCTGTGGTACTATTACAAATTTTTGAAATGTGATCTTAAAAAACATAATGAATCAAGTGCACTATCATTAAGCCAGGCACGTAATTTTTGGGCAAAATTACCAGCTGTCGAAAACGCTCTTTCAGCATGTACGCTGGTGGGTGGTACTGTTAGCAATGCGCGATATGCTTTTTTCCAAGTATTTACCTCTAAATCCCTCCTCTTCAAATAAATCTAACAAGAGACAATTCTTTTTCACTATCGACATTAGTGTCAGCATAATCTTCGATAACTGTACCGAATTCTTCTGAATGGGGATAGGTTTGTGGAGAATAGAATAAGAATAAGAATTTGTTATAGAATAATAATTTCACAGATAAGAATTCTTTCAGAGACAAGAATTTTAAATTTCTAGTAAATACCGAAAAACGGTATTTAAACTTGTGAATACCGGTATTACAAAAATTGTACAAAAGGCTCAAAAATACCGGTATTCGGTATCCCGGTATACCGGTTTTGCAATCCTAGTTACAACAAATTTAGTGAAGTGTCACAGCAAGAAATAAATCAATCGAGACCTATCCAATCGTTGCAATCACATTTTACATCAAGTGACAGCTACTATGGCAACATGTATATGCATTTCGTATCTCGAAGTCTTTCGAAAGACAATACAATCCTTACTTTCGGAAGAAAATACACTATCCCTCCCGTTGCATGATTGTACCTGATATACCTAAGGGCCATTCATGTAAAAAACAATTAAAACGAAATATTACAAATACATAAATTATTATATAATGCTTTCTTTTACGAATAGGAATGTGAAAAATAAATCTAGCAGTATTGAATCGAATTAATGAATTCTTGAAAAAATTATTTTACACAGAATTCTATTCGAGTTGCTAAGATAGTATATAAAAAATACAAGCAGTATACTGTGTCGCAAGATTTTAATTCTCTAATATCCTGAATAGTCTGGAATATTGGATAAAGAAAGACTTCATATCTCTTCAAAATACACCTTTAGGTTGGGGTTGGGGGGCAGTGAGTATTCTAAATTGTTTTTTTAAAACAAATCATCTTGTACACATTATTATTTCATGCTTGAATTTTGGCTCAAACCCCTTTTGATAAAATATTTCTACAAAGATCAAACGTGTACTACTAATTTGTATTCAGAAATAAATAACTAAAATAAATTTTCGACATATGTTTCGTCAAATATTTTGAATATAAATATATTTTTAAATATACAAAGAAAAACTGTAGATATTTGAGCGTTGCATTTAATCTGAATGCATAATGAAAATAACACCCTTCCGAATTTAAAACAGTGCATTTCCAACGCCTTTATTATCTTACCACAGAAATCACATTTAAGTTTCATCAAACGACTAAAAAGCACGCGAAATTCTATTTACTGTTTATAACATCGCATAAGAAAAACCTTTTATAGACCTTTATTTTTTTTTATAATTTTTAACTTTTTCTTTTTACTCCATTACGGAAACAAAATTTCAGGAAAAGTTTCCAAAGGTTGCCCTGTTCGATAAATAACATATTCTCAAGAAATTTTATTGAAGATCCGTGAGATTTGCATCTAAATTTTCCTCTTTCCAAAACAGTTTGGACGTGATGTAAAAATAAATACTCAGACGAGGAACTTTTAAGAACAGAATTTAATTTAGAAAATATATTCCGGACTGTTAGAAGACGCTTGAAGCATTTTTCGATGGCAGATGCTTCGGGAAGGCCTAGAATATTATTGGTAAACAAAAGCTAAATTGTATCGATAATAGCTGACGAAATTTTCCTCCAAAGCGGTAATCACATAAAAAGAACGAAAAGGGTTGACGATTTATCCAATTTCAGTTCCAAGCTTTGACATTTTTGTTTTTGAAATTAACCTTCCTGAATTCCAAGATCTTTAGAATTCTACATTTACTTTCGTTTGAGTATAAACTAAATTTTTATTCAGAAAGGAAATCATGGTTTATCTTTATCAGTATCTTTTAAATTGATTTCTCTAAAGAACTTCACGTTGCTCTTTTTTAATTTTAAATATTATTGTATCGTAGAAAAACATCTTTACCAAGAAAAATATTTACTGTTGAATTACAATAGTCAGGAAGTACGAAAAATTAAATACAAATTTTAAAGCATTTCTCCAGAATAAATTGGCTGCTGGCTAAGTGACAAGGGCTCTGTTTTTTAATGCATCACATGTTTCAGATTTGATTCCTGGCGGTGGCCTGGATGTATTTGAGGGGTTCGAAATCTACTTTTAAACTGTAGGACCCGCTCTGTTTAGCCCTCGTGTGCACAAGATGACTGTAGAGCGACAAACCAAACCAGAAGTAAATTATAAATCGTTTTACTTAGATTTAATATTTCTTAATATAAATACGTCTTCGGAAATGAGTCTGCACATATCATTATTAAGAGAGAAAATCTTATTTAAAAATGTATTGTATTAAATAACGGATTGATGTATAGTTATTTACAATTCTTCAAAAAAATGGATACAACAAAAAGACTCGTCTTGTTTTCTGTAACAAATTATCAGATTAATAAAGTCTATCCTGAAAATTCTTTCAAGTAAGTTTTGTCTATTGTATTGTACATTTGGTGGCATCCTGATGGCAAATTGACAAGCACTCTAGCTTTTAATACCACAGACTCCCTGGCGGTGCCATGGATGTTTGTTAATGGTTCGGAATCCACGTTAAACTGTAGGTCCTGGACTAATTAGCCCAAATTGTGCATAAAAAATTAACTTAAATCGACAAACCAAACCTTTATATGTTTGGTGATACCTTTATTTAGTATCCAGTAGTAATTTGCATTCATAAACCGTTATAATATATAAATTACCGTATATGTTATATAACCTAATCATGAAGCACTTTTGATAAAATATTTCTATAAAGATCAAACATGTGTCACTCATTTGTATTCCATAAATAAATAAATACAACAAATTTTCGACACATGTTTTGTCAAATATTTTGAATATAAATATGTATTACTGAATACACAAATAAAAGAAGAAAAAAATTGTAGAATATTTGATCGTTTCATTTAATCTGAAAGCATAACGAAAGATAACACCCTTCCGGAATTTAAAAACAGTGCATTTTCTACGCCTTTATTATCTTACCACAGAAATCTCATTTAAGTTTCATCAAACGACCAAAGCACGCGAAAATTCTATTTACTGTTTATAACATCGCATAAGATAAACCTTTATAGACCTTTATTTATTATTTTTAACTTTTTCTTTTTACTCCATTACGGAAACAAAATTTCAGGAAAAGTTTCCAAAGGTTGCCCTGTTCGATAAATAACATATTCTACCGAAATTTTATTGAAGATCCGAGAGATTTGCATCTAAATTTTCCTCTTTCCAAAACAGTTTTGACGCGATGTAAAAATAAATAACCAGACGAGGTACTTTTAAGAAAAGAATTTAATTTAGAAAATATATTCCGGACTGTTAGAAGTCGTTTGGTGCATTTTTCGATGAGATATGCTTTATAGGAAGGGCCCAGAATATTATTGATAAACACAAAAGCTAAATTGTATCGATAATAGCTGACGAAGTTTTCCTCCAAAGCGGTAATCACATAAAAAGAACAGAAAGGGTTGACGATTTATCCAATTTCAGATCCAAGCTTTCACATTTTTGTTTCTTGAAATTAACCTTCCAGAATTCCAAGATCTTTAGAATTCCTCTTTACTTTCGCTTGGAATTAAACTAAATTGTTATTCAGAAATGAAATCTTTATAAATATCTTTTAAATTGATTTCTCTGTAAGGAAATTGAAGTTGGCTTTTTCCTTATTATAAATATTATTTTCTCTTGGAAAAAAACATCTTTAGCAAGAAAAATATTAACTGCTGATATAGGTTGAATTACAATAGACATTAAGTACAAAAAACATCATTTTAAAGCATTTCTTTAAAGAAGCAAATTATAAATAGTTTTTTTTCTGATTTAATATTCTTTAATTTAAATATGTCTTCCGAATTGAATCTTTACGTATCATTATTAAGAGAGAAAATCTTATTTAAAAGAGTTGTATTAATTAAAATATTGATGAGAAAATCTTATTTAAAAACCTATTGCTCACTGGGAATGTATTAATTACACCAACAAGTTTGATGTAGTTATTTATACACTTCATAAAAAGAAACTAGTCTACATCTTGTACGAAATAAAACAATCGCTTTTGACCTATGCTTGACAGTTTAATGTAGCGTCACAGTAAGAAAACAATCAATCTTACCATTGCTAATCATCCTTTGGTAAACGGAATGTAGATGGAATATGTAGGTTAGAATTTCTTTGTGGTTTCCATTGAAATCACATTTACAGTGAGCAATAGTTATTATGGTAAAGTCTGTAAGTCTATATCATTCATTAACTTTATCTTCTGTTAGTAGTTTGTTCCTTGTATACATAATGGCCACCACTCATGCAAAAATTAAAACATTACAAATACATAAAATTACAAGGTTTTCTTTAAAGAATAAGAGTTTGAAAAATAAATCTAGTAGTATTGAATTGAATTAACAAATTATTGGCAAAATAATTTTACATAGAAATCAACCTAAAAGCTATGAAGATAGTATACAAAAACAGCAAACAGCTAACATCTAAGTACAATATGTCCAAAGACTTTGAATTCGATAATATCCTAAATAGTCTGCAATATCTGAAAAAAAAAAGATCTGATATCTCTTCAAAATACATCTTTAGGTTGGGGTTGGGGGCAGTGAGTATGATAAATTGATTTTAAAACAAAATCATCTTGCACTTTTTTTTTAAAGTATTATTTCTTGTTTGAATTTTGTGTCAAACCCCTTTGATAAAATATTTCTACAAAGATCAAACTTGTGCCACTCATTTGTGTTCAATATATAAATAAATAAAATAAATTTTCGACACATGTTTTGCCCAATATTTTAAATATAAATATGTATTTCCAAAATACAAGAAAAAAGAAAAAAACTGTAGAATATTTGATCGTTGCATTTAATCTGAAAGCATAACGAAAGATAACACCCTTCCGGAATTTAAAACAGTGCATTTTCAACGCCTTTTATTATCTCACCACAAAATCTCATTTAAGTTTCATCAAACGACCAAAGTACGCGAAAAAATCTATTTACTGCTTTATAACATAGCATAAGATAAACCTTTTATAGACCTTCATTTATTATTTTTAACTTTTCTTTTTACTCCATTACGGAAAAAAATTTCAGGAAAAGTTTCCAAAGGTTGCCCTGTTCGATAAATAACATATTCTCACGAAATTTTATTGAAGATCCGCAAGATTTGCATCTAAATTTTCACTTTCTAAAACAGTTTTGACGTGATGTAAAAATAAATACCTAGACGAGAACCTTTAAGAACAGAATTTAATTTAGAAAATATATTCCGGACTGTTAGAAGTCGCTTGAAGCATTTTTCGATGAAAGATGTTTTGGAAGACCCAGAATATTATTGGTAAACAAAAGCTAAATTGTATCGATAATAGCCGACGAAGCCTCCAGCGGTAATCACATAAAAGAACGAAAAAGATTTGACGATTTATCCACTTTCAGATCCAAGCTTTGACATTTTTGTTTTTGAAATTAATCTTCCCGAATTCCAAGATCTTCAGAATTCTTCTTCTTTCGCTTGAGTATAAACTAAATTGTTATTCAGAAAGGAAATAATGGTTTATCTTTATATATATCTTTTAAATTGATTTCTCTGTAAGGAAACTGGCGTTGCCTTTTATTCTGATTTTAAATGTTCTATCCTCGTGGGAAAACATCTATAGCGAGAAAAATATTTATTGTTGATATAGGTTGCATTACAATAGTCAGGAAGTAAAAAAAAATGAAATAAATAAAATACAAATTAAAACATTACTTCAGAAGCAAATTAGAAATCGTTTTTATTCAGATTTAATATATTCCTAAATCTAAATATGTCTTCCGAATTGAGTCATCACGTATCATAATTAAAAGAGAGAATCTTATTTAAAAATATATTGTATTAATTAAAATATTGACGTAGTTATTTACAACACAAGATATGATATGCTTATACACTTTACCATAATAACTATTGCTCACTGTGAATGTGATTGCAATATACACCACCAAGAAATTCTGATCTACATAATCTATCTACATTCCATTTTCCAATCGACGATTTGAAATAGCAAGATTGATTGTTTTCTTACTGTGACGCTACATTAAAACTTCTAACACATAAAATATAAAATATTATCGACTGACAAGCATAGGTCAAAAGCGATTGTTTTATTTCGTACAAGATGTAGACCAGTTTCTTTATGAAGTTTTGTAAATAACTATATCAATCTTTTAATTAATACAATATTTTTTTAAATAAGATTTTCTCTCTTAATAATGATAAGTGCGGACTCAATTCTGAATACATATTTAGAATAGGAAATATTAAATCTAAGTGAAACCATTTATAACTTAATTCTGGAGAAATGTGTTTAAAATTTATATATATGTTTATTTTTATATTTTTTTACTGCCTGATATTGTAATTTAGCCTATATCAACAAAAAGTTTTTTTGCTAAAGAGTTTTTTCCACGAGATAATAATATTTAAGATTAGAAGAAAAAAAAAGGAAATACCAGTTTCATTTACAGAGAAATCAATTTAAAAGACATTGACACAGATAAACCATGATTTCCTTTCTGAATAACAATTTAGTTTATGCTCAAGCGAAAGTAAAAGAAGAATTCTAAAGATCTTAGAATTTGGGAAAGTTAATTTCAAAAACAAAATTATCAAAGCTTGGATCTGAAATTGGATAAATCGTCAACCCTTTTTTGTTCTTTTCTGTGATTACCGCTTTGGAGGAAAACTTCGTCAGCTATTATCGATACAATTTAGCTTTTGTTTACCAATAATATTCTGGGCCTTCCTAAAGCATCTCTCATCCAAAATGCTTAAAGCGACTTCTAACAGCCCGAAATATATTTTCTAAATTAAATTCTGTTCTTAAAAGTTCCTCGTCTGGGTATTTATTTTTACATCACGTCAAAACTGTTTTGGAAAGAGAAAATTTAGATGCAAATCTTGCTGATCTTCAATAATAAAATTTCGGGAGAATATGTTATTTTATCGAACAGGGCAACATTTGGAAACTTTTCCTGACATTTTGTTTCCATAATGGAGTAAGAAGAAAAAGTTAAAAATAATAAAAAAAAATAAAGGTCTATAAAAGGTTTATCTTATGCGATGTTTATAAACAGTAAATAGAATTTCGCGTGCTTTGGTCGTTTGATGAAACTTAAATGAGATTTCTGTGGTAAGATAATAAAGGCGTTGAAAATGCAGTGTTTTAAATTCCGGGAGGGTGTTATCTTTCGTTATGCCTTCAGATTAAATGCAACGATCAAATATTCTAAATTTTATTTCTTTTATTTGTGTATTTGGAAATACATATTTAAATTCAAAATATTTTACCAAACATATGTCGAAAATTTATTTTATTTATTTATTTATTGAATACAAATGAGTTGCACGTGTTTGATCTTTTTAGAAATATTTTATCAAAAGGGGTTTGATCCAACATTCGCGCAAGAAATAATACTTTAAAAAAACGTGCAAGATGATTTGTTTTAAAAATCAATTTAGCATTCTCACTGCCCCCAACCCCAACCTAAAGGTGTATTTTTGAAGAGATATCAGGCTCTCTCTTTATCAGATATTCCTGACTATTTAGGATATCCAAATCTTGGAACACATTGTACTGAATATATAAAAAAATGCAAATAGCAAATCCCTATATTAATAGCTTTAATTGACGTCGATGTAAAGTTATTTTTGTCAATAATGTTAATTCAATTCAATACTACTAGATTTATTTTTCAAAAATCTCATTGATAAAAGGAAGCCTTATATAATAATTTATGTATTTATAATGTTTTAATTTTTACATGAGTGTCCCTTATGTATGTAAGGGACAACCTACACACGGGATTTGGAGATAATGAGATTTCTGTGTTAAGATAATAAAGGCGTTGAAAATGAACTATTTTAAATTATTACTATTATTATTGTCTTTGGAAAGAATTTCAAGATATGAGATGCTTATGCACTTTACCATAATAAGAATTGCTCACTTTGAATGTGATTGCAATGGACACCACGAAGAAATTCTGTCCTACATATTCCATCGACATTCCATTTACCAAAAAGTGGAAGATTTATTTTCTATCTGTGACGCTACATTAAAACTTCTAACGCATCAAATATACAATATTATCGACTGACTATCATAGGTCAAAAGCGATTGTTTTATTTTGTACAAAGATGTAGACCAGTTTCTTTATGACCAGTGTTGTAAATAATTACACCAATCTTTTAAAAAATGCGATACTTTTTTAAATAAGAATTTCTCTCTTAATAATGATACGTGCAGACTCAATTCGGAAGGCATATTTAGATTAAAGAATATTAAATCTGAATAAAACGATTTATAATTTGCTTCTGAAGTAATGTTTTAATTTGTATCTTATTTATTTATTTTTTTACTTCTTGACTATTGTAAATCAACCTCTATAAACAGTAAATATTTTTATTGCTTTTCCAAGGGAAAATAATATTTAAAATTAGAAAAAAGTCAACGTCTGTTTCCTTTACAGCAAAATCAATTTAAACGACATTGATAAAGCTAAACCATGATTTTCTCTCTGAATAACAATTTAGTTTATACTAAAGCGAAACTAAAAGAAGAATTCTGAAGATCTTGGAATTCGCAAAGGTTAATTTCAAAAACAAAAATGTCAAAGCTTGGATCTGAAATTGGATAAATCGTCAAGCCTTTTTGTTCTTTTTATGTGATTACCGCTTCGGAGGAAAATTTCGTCAGCTGTTATCGATACAATTTAGCTTTTGTTTACCAATAATATTCTGGGTCCTTCCTAAAGCATCTCATCGAAAAATGCTCCAAGCGACTCATAACAGTCCGAATATATTTTCTAAATTAAATTCTGTTCTTAAAAGTTCCTCGTCTAGGTATTTATTTTTACATCACGTCAAAACTGTGTTGGAAAGAGGAAAATTTAGATGCAAATCTTGCGATCTTCAATAAAATTTCGGGAGAATATGTTATTTTATCGAACAAGGCAACCTTTTGGAAACTTTTCCTGAAATTTTGTTTCTATAATGGAGTGAGAAGAAAAAGTTAAAAATAATAAAAAATAAAGAAATAAAGGTCTATAAAAAGGTTTATCCTATGCGATTTTTATAAACAGTAAATAGAATTTCTTGTGCTTTGGTCGTTTGATGAAACTTAAATGAGATTTCTGTGGTAAAATAATAAAGGCGTTAAAAATGCACTGTTTTTAAATTCCGGGAGGGTGTTATCTTTCGTTATGCCCAGATTAAATGCAACGATGAAATATTCTAAATTTTATTTCTTTTATTTGTGTATTTGGAAATACATATTTTTATTCAAAATATTTTACCAGACATGTGTCGAAAATTTATTTTATTTATTTATTTGTTGAATACAAATGAGTGGCACGTGTTTGATCTTTTTAGAAATATTTTATCAAAAGGTGTTTGACCCTTTAAGAAATAATACTTTAAAAAAACGTGCAAGATGATTTGTTTTAAAAATCAATTTAGCATTCTCACTGCCCCCCAACCCCTAAAAGTGTGTTTTGAAGAGATATCAGATCTCTCTTTATCAGATATTCCTGACTATTTAGGATATCCAAATCTTGGAACACATTGTACTGAATATATATAAAATGCAAATAGCAAATCCTATATTAATAGCTTTAATTGACGTCGATGTAAAGTTATTTTGTCAATAATGCGTAATTCAATTCAATACTACTAGATTTATTTTTCAAAATCTCATTGATAAAAGGAAGCCTTATATAATAATTTATGTATTTGTAATGTTTTAATTTTTACATGAGTGTCCCTTATGTATGTAAGGGACAACCTACACACGGGATTTGGAGATAATGAGATTTCTGCGTTAAGATAATAAAGGCGTTGAAAGTGAACTATTTTAAATTATTACTATTATTATTGTCTTTGGAAAGAATTTCAAGATATGAGATGCTTATGCATTTTACCATAATAAGAATTGCTCACTTTGAATGTGATTGCAATGGACACCACGAAGAAATTCTGTCCTACATATTCCATCGACATTCCATTTACCAAAAAGTGGAAGATTTATTTTCTTACTGTGACGCTACATTAAAACTTCTAACGCATCAAATATACAATATTATCGACTGACTATCATAGGTCAAAAGCGATTGTTTTATTTTTGTACAAAGATGTAGACCAGTTTCTTTTATGAAGTGTTGTAAATAATTACACCAATCTTTTAAAAAATGCGATACTTTTTTAAATAAGTGTTTCTCTCTTAATAATGACTCAATTCGGAAGGCATATTTAGATTAAAGAATATTAAATCTAAATAAAACGATTTATAATCTGCTTCTGAAGTAATATTTTAATTTGTATCTTATTCATTTATTTATTTTTTTTACTTCTTGACTATTGTAAATCAACCTCTATCAACAGTAAATATTTTTATTGTTTTTCCAAGGGAAAATAATATTTAAAATTAGAAAAAAAGTCAACGTCTGTTTCCTTTACAGCAAAATCAATTTAAACGACATTTATAAAAGCTAAACCATGATTTTCTTTTTCTGAATAACAATTTAGTTTATACTAAAGCGAAACTAAAAGAAGAATTCTGAAGATCTTGGAATTCGCAAAGGTTAATTTCAAAAACAAAAATGTCAAAGCTTGGATCTGAAATTGATAAATCGTCAACCCTTTTTGTTCTTTTTATGTGATTACCGCTTCGGAGGAAAATTTCGTCAGCTATTATCGATACAATTTAGCTTTTGTTTACCAATAATATTCTGGGTCCTTCCTAAAGCATCTCTCATCGAAAAATGCTTCAAGCGACTCTTAACAGTCCGGAATATATTTTCTAAATTAAATTCTGTTCTTAAAAGTTCCTCGTCTGGGTATTTATTTTTACATCACGTCAAAATTGTTTTGGAAAGAGAAAATTTAGATGCAAATCTTGCTGATCTTCAATAAAATTTCGGGAGAATATGTTATTTTTATTGAACAGGGCAACGTTTGGAAATTTGTCCTGAAATTTTCTTTCCACAATGGTGTAAGAAGAAAAAGTTAAAAATAATAAAAAATAAAAAGGTCTATAAAAAGGTTTATCTTATGCGATGTTATAAACAGTAAATAGATTTTTGCGTACTTTGGTCGTTTGATGAAACTTAAATGAGATTTCTGTTTTGAGATAATAAAGGCGTTGAGAATGCACTGTTTTAAATTCCATGAGGGTGTTATCTTTCGTTATGCTTTCAGAGTTAATGCAACGATCAAATATTCTACAATTTTTTTTTTATTTGTGTATTTGGAAATACATATTTATATTCAAAATATTTGACGAAGCATGTGTAGAAAATTTATTTATTTATTTATTTATTGAATACAAAATGAGGGGCGCATGTTTGATCTTAGTGGAAATATTTTATCAAAAGGGTTTTGCGATTAAATACATATATTTTTAATTGATTCTCTGTAAAGGAAACTGTTGTTAAATTTTTTTTTCTAATTTTAAATATTTTTTTTTTTCTCGTAGATTAACATCTTTAGCAAAAAAAAAATATATATATATATGTGCACTGTTCATATAGATTTATTTCAGTGGCCAGGAAGTAAGAAATATTTAAAAAAATAAAATGCAAATTTTAAAACATATGTCCAGAAGCGAATTATAAATCGTTTTACTTAAATTAAATATTCCTAAATCTAAATATGTTCTACTCGGGTCACCACGTACCATTATTAAGAGGGAAAATCTTATTTAAAAAATTATTGTATTGATTAACCCATTTATGATAAAAATATTAAAAATTTTAATTTTTAAATTTTGTGTTTTGTAATGCATGCTCAGTGATTTCCATATTAAGAATCTGGCAGTGATTTGCCATCATTTTTCCCATACCATTTGCTGCTGCATCTCTTTTTTGGCTTCAGTTATCCAAGAATAAAACTTTAAAAACTATTGTTATTTTTATAAAAAGGTATACTTATATTGGGAATCAGTAAAAACACAGTATTATTAAAGAACAATATTTTCTTATCTTTCAAAAATACTAAGAATTTTCTTAGGATGTCACAATACGAATTGTACATCGATTCCAGGATATCTAGTTTAACATCTATTTATCTGACCTTATTTTGTTGAGCCAGTGAAATAGCCTGTCTTCAAAATCGTGCTGTTCTTTTAGAAAATGATTCAATTTATTCAAAATCTCTAGAGACAAAATGTATTGTACCTTTTCAATTGTTCTGAAACTTTTTTTCTCTTCTTAATTTAAAATTTATTCAAATACATGGGGCATCAATATTTCATATCTGTTTGAAATAAAACTAAACTTTTTAGCTTAAATATTTAAGTATGTAACTTAAATTTTAACTAACATATAATACATAGTATCTTTTTTTGAAATCACTTCAAAATAATTTATCTGTCATCATGTATTTATGAAACACATTACAGAGAAAAAAATAAAATTATATTATTAATTCAGTTTTGGTTATATTTTTTACTTTAGAAGTATATTTATTCTTAAATTTTAATTTTTATAAAAGCTATTTTACATATATATTGATATTATTTACGTAACAAATATTGCTTTAATTTTCCATCAAAACTTTCAAAAATTTCATATAATGTAATTATATAAACAATTAAACATATTTATTAAAAATTGAAACTAAGTACATTTTCGGAAAAAAAAATGTATCAAAACTAAATCTTTATATGTCTACCTATTCGAAAATTATGTAAATATAATATGTAATGCATGTGTGAATATAATGTATAAATTGTGTACATATAATATATGAATTGTGTAAATATAATATATAATGCATTTATTAGATGTAGAATAGAAATATTTTGATCAATACATTTTTATTTTGAAATTTCAACTTACAAGGTTTAAAGCAAAAACAAAGAAATAATGTATTAATAATTAGTGATTTGTTATTAAGGTTAAATCTTTTTCTATTGAAATATAAGTTAACTTTAATAAAGAATCAGCAATTATTAATACATTACTACTACTACTACTACTAATTATTATTACATGACTAAAACATGTCATATAAAGTGTTAATTAAAAAATTTTCGAATTTTTAGCCCATAATCTTAATTTTTAAAATAACTACAGCCAATAAATAATAATAATAATTAATAATTCTCATAATAAACTTTAGATATTTACCATTCAAATGCTATTATTCAATTTTTATGTGTTACATAGCTTTATTCTATATGATATAAATAGCTTTCTTAAAAACTATTTTTAAAATAAATAATTTATATTTCATTTTAAAAGCATGAATCATAAAATTGTAATAGAAAAAAATTGTAAATAGCTCAAAAATTCTTTTGTTCTTTATCAATCATGATTTTCGTTATTTAATGATCTGCTTCCTTCTATCAGTAAATTAAGAGTTATTGCCGTCAGTGTATATGCTGGGGACCTATTCAGAATCATTACATATCTGCAAGGAAAATCAATATTAAAATCTACCCCCGAAAATCCGTTTTTCATGAACACTGGTTTTGTTTTATCGTAAAGAAATCAAAAAGTTTTTGAACTAAGGCCCGTATATCATTACCGCCATACCACCTTCTTGCGGGGAACTGCGAAAGTCGATGGAACTTTAAAAGGAATTTATGCTCGATAATTTCAAGGAGCGCACCAAACTTGGTAAGTCGAGATTCCGGGAGGAAAACTTCTCCCCTTTCCCACCATTTTAGTTGTTTTCTTCCAGAGAAGAAGAAAATTGCCCAGAATTTAGGTGGCAGGAAACTGTCGTAACTTTAAAGGATAAACTCAAGTTATTCCATTGTTACAGACTAAGCCTTTGAAACTTTGTTTTCTTAAGATGCTTTGAAGTTGGCGGGAATTAATCCCACAACTAAATATTCTGTGCAGGGCATCTGACTTTTCATATATTTTGTTAATTTTAAATAAAAAAAATATTAATATATTTCGATTTTATTATTATTTTTTATTACAAAAAAATTCATATTGATAAACGAAAATCTTTTGATAATTATCATCAACAGTGGTGTATAGCCCCATGGTAGGCCAAGGCCATCTGTTATCTGGCAGATTTCTCGACAGGAGATGTTTTCTTTTTAGGTGTAAGTTTATCATCTCTACGTCCAACGTCTACAGTCAAATTCGACAGGAACCTACGATTTAAAATGGATTCTTTTGATAATATTCCATGAAAATGCTTCTATTTTTATCTAATTTCAAAAACCCATGCGTGATATAATTGTCGAGGTTGTTTGTGTGATATTGTGTTCTAGAAAGTAGCGTGCAATATATCGGGGTATGATATAATGAGTGGGCTGGAATATTTTCTTTGGCGATTTCTTTTCTGGAAAAAAAATATTACTGAAGATTAAAAATGGAATTTAAGAAAATCTGAAGAAAATGTATTAAAACTAAATCCTTATATCCCTAAGCATTTGAAAATTGGTATTGGGAAAAATTGGGCTTAAAAATTTTGGGAAAAAAAGTTGAAAGAATGAATATTTTAGTTCCATAGAAAACTGTGTGATATATTAGTCAACGTTGTATGATATTGTGTTCTAAAAATAACGTGCTATATTTCAGGGTATGATATAATAATTGGGATGAGTAGAATATTTTCCTTTGGTGATTTCTTTTCTGAAAAAAATTGAAGATTAAAAATCGGAATCTAAAAAAATTCTGTGAAAAAAATGTATCTAAATTAAATCCTAATATCTCGAAGTATTTGAAAATTTCTATCGGTAAACACCGAGCTTAAAATTTTTTTGGAGTAATGAAGATTTTAGTTCCAGAAAATGTTTTAAGTTTTATAACAAATAAATATATTTTTAATTTAATGCAGAATTCTGCTCATATAAATTTTCACACTTTTCCCATAAAAAAAAAAAAATGACTTAATATTTAATTTTGGTGAAATGGCTGTCAGATAGTTATGTTATTTTAATAGTTTTGAAGTAATATTTACAGTAATTAATGATGATTATTATTATTTCGTAAATGATAATCTTTATAAAAGTCTTACTGAAATTCCATTTTTTAAAAGTACCCAGAAATTAGATATACATAAAAAATAGTTAATCTTGCTTGTCATAATAAACTGCATATTAACTTATCAAAACAACTATTATTTCTTTAAAACTATATATATTACTCTCTCTATACAACCACCTCTTTAAAACAATATCTAATTTTTATTATCGTAGATAATAGTAAAATCTATTTATATAACTATTAACTTGTAATAAGACTTGCTATTTTGATAAAATAATAGTTTTTGAAAAAGCATATAATGTACTTATTGTTGGAATGAAATTGTCTTTCAGAAATATTTGAAATATTCAGTATATGAATGACTTTAAACTATATTAAAAATCAAAAACATATGCCACAGATGCATGGATATTTACGCTATTTTAAATTTATCACTGAATCATACAAAAATGTTTTTATAAGATTATTTATCTTAAGGAGGAAAATATATTTCTCACAAGTTTTATTGTTGGTATTTAAGATCGCTTGAAATTTTCAAAGTAATCTTCCCTGTTTGAAAAAAAAAAAGTATGTAATTAGAGTTGACATAAAAATTATATCATGTTTGATTTAGAATATTCAAGTTGATCTCTATAATCACTTGAGATAAGATAAAAAAGAGTGGTTTCATTCTTCAACATTTCTGACGAATTAACTCGTTTTGTATTCCCGTACCGTAAAACTTCAGCAAAATGTTTGAGTTCATTAATCTGCAATGTCTGGAAGTCTGCCCAAGAACAGTCTGCAAGTTTTGAAGAAGAACAAAAAGAATAAAAAGTTCATCAGAATTCTTACAACAAATTTGAAGTTTAAATTTCATGGAAAATTTTAGTTTTTAAAAGCTGAGTTTAAATCTTTTTGATGGAAATTTTTAAAACAACCAACTTGTTTAAACCAATAATCTTTTATTTACTGGCTTGTTTACGATGAGTTTTTAAACAGAAAATTAATGGGAAAACTTTTCTGTTGGAATTGCTTTTGAAATATACAGGAAAAGTGTTTTAATTGCTTTATTAAATTTATTTCTTGGGATCTCTTTCTATGTAAATTTGAATGATTGCATTTTTATAATTTAGTTCATAATATTTTTAGTCTTAACTCAAGTGCATTAAATAATTATTTAAAAATATAAAATGAACCTACAAAAGATCTGTTTTATATTTGTAGTATTCATGAATCTATAACCGATTACAAAAATATATATTAGTTTTCATATGCATTACAATATTCCTGGTTTTTACGTAATACTTTTAAAATTATAGAAATTATTTGATTCACATATCAATCTAATAGTTTAAAATAAACAAGAAAAATATTAAAAATAAAACTATGAACTAACATAACATCTTTACTATCGAAAAATAACATCTTTTACTATTACTTGCATAATTTTCAATGTATTTCATTGTTAGCTGGAAAGGGTGGCAATTGCTTTCGACACATATCACAAAAATAGGATGCTAGCTGTCAAAAGTTGGCTGTAGAAATCTTTATAAATCTGTTATAAAATACATTTACTAACAAGTCTCAACGCCCAGCCTTGCAGCTAAATCAAGAAGCAGGATATAAAAAGGTAATTTCTGATTTGGTTGTGCTATTTATGGGTTTTGATCTCCAAAAGATGAACTACTACAAATGTATTTGTTTCCGTTTAAGATGTAGTTGCATTTCAAAAGTCTGGTATTGAAATTTTAAGCGGGTTTGAGAATACCCAATTTAAATCTATTGGAAACTGTAGGTACATAATTTATGCTAAAATTGCTGCAGCTATCCCATTGAAAACTTTTGTCATATAATGTATGCAAAGAATTGTTGCACCTACCAAGAATGTAGGAAAGCATTAAAATAATTAAATAACTTGAATATGGCCATAATTTCATGCAAAAGTTAATTATTTTCACGGCTGATTGCTATGAGGCAGTCATTGTCACCCGTTGCAGACTTAAAAACATAGAAGTGGTCTCTTTGGTGTAATGCCATAAATTGTCATGGAACATGATTGCACTAATGGAGTCATTGGAAACATGATTGTAAACATCTACCAAAAATGAATTCACTAATAATTGATGCAAAACATGATTGACTAATAATTAGTGCATTGAATAATTTTTAGCATTTATTTATGTTTAAATGTTTTAAGGCAACTTTACTCAAATTTTGACTAACTATCCCATTTTTTTTACTTGTAAAACTTATTTACATTATTAAGACGTTTGAAAATAATTTATTTTTAAGGCATTTTACACCTAGAGATTTAGTTTTAAGATATGCCATCGTTTTTAAAGATTAGGTTTTAATAATGGCATCTTTGAATAGAAAAGTAAAAATTTGTAATTTTTTTTTTTTTTAAATCAGTGCAACTTTTATCTTCTACTGTACACAAGTTTGACAAAATAATGAATAGTAAAATTTAACTGACAGAATAAAAAAAAAAAACTCTACATATTTCAATTTATGTAATGAATCATATACATATTTAAATTTTATTTATTCGATTCTTATTATATAACACTTAATTTTAATTTTAGGAAAAGCAAATACATGTTATTTAAATTGATATTTGATCTAGAATATTTAAACAAATTCCTTTTTGCCTATCTGAAATCTTTTCAGACAGCCATTATATAAAATGTCATTCTTTTATAAAAATATTAATTTCTATTTTATACTATTAGAACATATAAGCAATTTCCCAAAATGAAATATAATCTTTTGCTATTATGAGATTAGTTTTAGTTTAAAGCCTAAAATCATTTTTGATAATTTTAAAACACATTTTAGTCGAGTTTTTAAAAATAAATGTAATAATAACGAAAATACATGATCCAAAATTTAAAAGATACTCAACGGTTTTATTTTCCTTTCATTTATTTAATAAAGGCGCTGCGATAGGAATTTATTTTTGGATCATAGAGTTATCTGACCGTTTTGTATCTCTTGGAACAGGAAAGGCTCCGTTTGTGGTGCATTAGTGGATTGGTTGAGCCCAAAGAGGATGCTTTCCTGATTGGAGGAATTGGTTGACACGTACTTCCCCAGACTTGTTCTTAAAGGATTGCAGATATAATTGAAAAGATTGATTTTGTGCTGAAAGCTTTTCACTGATAGGAGAGTTTAGAACAGATTTTTCTTGTTTTGTTGTTTTTCGAAGGGAAGTATTGGTGTATGCTATTTTATGTCGATTACGAAACTCAAATGCCTGGAGGGAAAGTCAAGTATAAAATGTAGAAAATCAAATTTTGTAGATATGGGAAACGTATGTCAATAAATCGACAAAATAAAACACTTAAGGTAGAAACATATTTTTTTTTTGTCTATTATGTAATGGTTTTCAATAACGAAATGTGTGCTTTTTGATTACTTAAAATTGTTTGTTGTCTAGGATAGTTTGAAACTTTTTTTTTAAGTATATTAAAAAGGAAAACAAATATGTACTGTTTATACTATTTTGACGAACTTTAAAAAATAGAAGTTCAACAATTTCAATTAGTTAAAAGTTATGCTTATGATTTTATATTATTAATAAAATATTTTCGTAATACTTAGTTCATAAAATTTTTATATATATATTCTTTATATAGGATACCTTCTTCTATTTTAAGGAAAGGAAGATTAAAATTTCGACCAGTTTTAAGTTGTAATTGCATACATTTATATTTTTATAAGAAAGAAGTGATAGCAAAAATAAATTGTTAAATAAAACAATAGATATTTATCATGAATATTAAATTAAATGCTGTTAATTTTACAAATTATTTTATTAGTGTATTGACAAAATAACAACAATCTTAAATTCTGATTTTTTTATAATGATAAAATTTTTAAATAAAAATATTGTATTTAAAATTTATAACGCTTATTCTATTTTAATTATATTATTTTATTTTAATTTTTTTTTATAAATTTTACCTAAACATTACAGCAATTTAATTTAATTGTATACAAATTAATTAATTAAATATACAACTGTTAAGGTAAACGATAATTGATGAGAATTTGCTAATGCATTATTTAACTAATGCAATGAATTTAGCTATCATAATTTATTATTGTAAATAAATCAAATTTTTATTAGTTAATTGGAGTTTAATTAATTTTTAATTTTGGAAATTATTTGATTGAATTATTTAAAAAAATTAAAAAAAAAGATAAATTATCAAAAAAAAAAATCACAATTATACTGACAAATGGAACTCATATTCATCTTTATAACAAAGTATACATTTTTTTTTTTTTTTAATTCCTTACAATGCAAATGTCATAAAATTTAAATATGACATTTGAAAAATGAAGTTTCAGTTAAAAAATGAGCCAAAATTAAAATAACATAAAATATAAAGTAACACCAATTTAAATTTCATTGATAAATATTTTAATATTCTAATGAAAAAGAAATACACTTAAAATTATGAGGTTAAACAATTCACAATAAAAATATTGCAAAGTCAGACATTATAATTTAACATACTGTATCAAGTGAAAAACTTTTCATAATTATATTATAACGGGACAGTAGGTTGTATATTTTAAAAAAATAATGCAAAACATCCTTCATTTTTATAACAAACATTTAAACTCATGAATTATTTAACTATCTTTGAAACAAAACATCCACGAGAAAGTAAGTATACAAATAACAAATTTAATACAAAAACAAATGCAAATTCGAGGGCTTTAAATACATTATTCAGCATGTATTTTTAACAGAAAAAAATGCATATAATTAAAATTAAGAAAATTTTGTGCGAAGCAAGAGAAAATAGCTCGCTCGGTGGTCATAATGATGATATATTCTCAGCTCATGCATATTAAACAAAGCAAAGCACACGCGAAGTCACAAAGCAGAGGTGGGAGTTAAAGAGGCGTGCATAATTAGCTCCGTTTTGGAAAATTTGAACCGTTTCGATCCATACACCTTTGGCACAAAAGTATTCAACTTTGAGATCTATAAAATGTAGCAAACTAAAATGCTACATTACTTTGATTATTTTAAATATTCTTACAAATTGTGGTGTGCATGTTACATTTCATTCCTTTTGAAATATAACTTCAAAATTATATTTATAGATAAATACTACAGTGCCCAAAAACGTAACGACTAATTTTAATTTTTTCAAAAACTTTATTTATTCCTCAAATTTATTTCATCGCCTTCAAAGTAATCCCCTCCGGACACAATGCACTTATGCCAACTTTTTCAATCCTCAATGCATGCTAAAAAGTCATCGGCATTGGATGCCCCTCAAAGTGCGCGGCGATTCACGTTGATTCTCTGCAATCGACTGGAGATATTCGTTTGATTGATCGGTTGTTTCGGGTCTTAAGCATAAATCAAGTCTCATCTCCAGTTATGATGCATTTCAACTTGTCCTGATAGTCAGAAAGCATTGTTTCACACTCTTCAACGCGACGTTTTTCCAGAATATTCAGTATTTTCGGTGGCAATCGCGATTTGACGCGTTTGAGGCCCAAAACATCGTTTAAAATGGAATTGACCGATTCTTTTAAATTTCCAACATCAGCAGCGAGGTCTCTAATTGTAAATCGACGGTTTGCAAGCACCAAATCTTTAAGTTTTTAGACGTGAGCTTCGTCGGTTGAGGTTGATGGTCGACCAGAGGGCTCTTCGTCTTCAACGCGTTCTCTACCTTCTTTGAACTGTTTATACCACTTGTAAACATTTCTTTCCGATATAGTTTGCTCACCGAATGTCTTCTGCAACATTCTATACATTTTACCAAACAAAATTGATGCAAGTTCTTCGCTCAATCAATTCAGACATTTCAAAAATCGCCAGAATCAGTTTTAGCGTCTCACAAAGCCAAGCACTAATGAATATTTTGACGCCAAATTTCACCCCCTCCGCACTGTTATCTGCCTGAATTAACTATTTACCAATTTTACACACAGTTGGTTGGCGAACTATATAATAGAATATTTGTTGCTACATTCTTTAATTAACAATTAACTTTATATGCTTATTTAATTTATTTTACCCTTAATTTTTAGTTTTAAACTTTTTCTCATTATAATAATTAAATTTCATGTACCTACCGTTTATGCGATTTTAAATATTTTATGTTGATGTGGAGGCTTTCGTGATTTAACAAAGAATAATAGCATAAATAAAAATATGGCAAGATAAAATAAGACACATATCATGTGAGATGTACGTCCACATAAAATGTATATATAGGTTATATTTTTTTAAAAAACATATATAACACAAAATATTAGAACAAACAAAAAAAAAAAAAAGGAACAAATGATCTGTTACAAGAAGATACAAAAAATAATCTTTATGATGAAAAAATATTTTTGTTATTAACGGCAGTATTATAAATTCTTATATTTTCACAAAATATTCGCCTAATTCCAAATATTACATTGTGCCAGGAAACATAGTTTTTAAAACTGTAGCTTTTTAAAAAAAATGAGGTGTATATTTCCGTGTATAAGCCAAGACTTTTTAAAACCTTTTAAAGCTAAAGTACATCAATCGGTGTATATACTTATCGGCTCATCTCGCAAAAAAACGTTAAGTACTTTTCGTTAGGCGCGCGCTAGATATGTCGCCAAACATTGGCAGATAAAACACGGTTTTTTATTTCTTTACTTTATATCTTTTAAGTTAATGAACAAGTTTTTAATGAAATTCGTTTAATAAAAGTGAGTTGTTTTAGTTTCAAATTTGATCGCTGGTTTGTGATGTAGTAACCAAAAAAGTCTAATGTTGGCGAAAGTACCAGCGGAAATAGCAACAGAATGCCGTAGTGCTGTAGTAAAACATTACAGGATTTTTTTTTTTTTTAATTTCGGCTTATATATGAGTTTTAAAAATTTTGGTAAATATTTTGAAAAAAAAAAAAATTCTAGGCTAATAAATGGATTGTTTTATATTCTTAAATATACGGTATTTCGAAAAGAAAAAATCTAAAGTAAAACATATTATTTTATTTTATTTTAATAAAGGATAATATCGATAATGATAAAAAATCGAGTATTATTTTGTTAGGAATCGGTTTATTTACAGATTATTAGGAATTTATAGATTATTACTTAGATATACGGTATTTAAAAAAGATATCTAAACTAAAATTTATTATAATATTTAATTGTAGTTGTTTGAGGATAATGATAAAAAATAATATAAAGAATAATAACAATAATGATAAAAAATCATTTATTTTTTATCGATTATTATTTATTTATTCTTGAAAGATTTTATTTAACAAAAAATGAATAACAATAAATATTTGTTTTTGTTTCTTTAAATAAAAATTTCTATCTTTGAATTAACTAGTGATATTTTTTTTATTCAAACAGTTTATTTAATGCTTAATATACTATTTTAGAGTTATAAATACAAATGTCTTATAATGGGATTATTTACACATCAGTTAAAAGCATTAAACAACAAATTCTATTATAATGCTGGAATAGTTTTAATCTAGTATTTATTCATACTTATACACTGGAATTATTTTCTGGACAATGTTAATGCTTCAATTAATTCAAACAATGAAATTGTTTTGCTGTAGTTTTGTACTTTATTGTGAACCAAGTAATGCATGAATCCTTCGAAAACAATTTGATTTGTCTTTATTCAGGGAAAATTATACACAAACTGGTTTGCATTGCAGTATATCATTCCCAGATGAACTGCAAATTACTCACGGGTTTGCATTTAATTCAGAGATATTCAGTCAAACGTGATAGAAATATTTGAAATTACGGATGCGTTTAAATGACGTCGTTACATTTATATTGGGCAAAATAAATTAAAGTGTAAAACTTCATAATAAAGAACGATTTTTTTTATCTTCAATAATAGGGAATACCACTGGAGAATATGATATAGTTATCACATTACAGTTCTACCGGTTCATTTTCATTTTCGTATGATTTAATTTTCTATAAACAAACTAATAGTTTGCCAAATTTTCTATATATGTATTGCAATAAAAACTATTTTCAAATATTATATTTTCCCAATATTATATATATTTTCAGATATATATTTTTTAAACATCATATCGATCATAAAACTGATAAAGTGAAGTATTTGAAAATAATGTTATAATAAATAGTTTAATAAAGTTTAAAGAAAATGTGAATGTATATTTCTAAATATATATTGTAAAATATATTATTGTAGTATTTATTTATTGTTGATAAAACTGTTAAATATTGCGCGTTAATGTAAATTTAATTCCGATTCTGTTTTTAAATCTAATAATAGAAGCTACTCAACTTAATGTGATAGTTTTCACAAAATAAAACTAAATATTATAATAAATAGTTTAATTATGAAAAAAAAATGAAAGTATATCTCTAGGTATACATCGTAAAGTATAATATTATAGTATTTATTGTAGATGAAACTGTTAAATATTACGTATGTTGATAATTTAAATTTAATTCTAAATCTGTTTTTTTAATCTAATAATTGTTGCTATTTAAATTATTGTAACAAATTTCACAAAGTAAAACCAAAATATTATTATTTTTTTAATCATGAAAATTGCAGTTAAATAATATAAAAGTAATTTTTTTATTTTAATTTTTAATTTTCTAAATTTTAATTTAAGTAATTTTTTTTTAATTAAAAAAAAGCTATTCAGTATAAAATGGCTTTAAATTTGTAGTCAAGCCAATAAATAAGGCAATTAGAAGAATATTTCTAATAAGTGTTCTAGTTTTCAGTGCAGGAATTATTACCTATATATGCGAAAGAAACTAAACAAGCAAATTGTAAGATTGGAATTAATATAATAGCTAAGTTATTAGAATTATAATAATTTCAATAATAATAATAATAATTAATAGCATAACTAAGTTATTTAATATTATCTTAATTTGTATATCGGATATATTTTCGAATATCTTTCCACTTAAATTTCACGGCACTAAAATTAATTAAAATTGCAAACATAAAACTATGGTTACATCTTAATTTTAAAAATACTTTTTAGTTATGCTAAAATTTTACTTCCATAAAATCTTTTCGAAAAACACGGAAAAACTAAAACAGAAAAATGTTTTCCTCCGTAACAATTTTTCTGCCTTTGCCATTATGCATCGTAGAAGCATACGTAAATTTTAATCTATTACGCAGTACAGTTCTTTCATTATTCACATTAGCACGTGCCGTATCTGGAAGCATGACATTTTTGACGCTTGAAATAATGATATTAAAGAAAGAAGTCGAGGGTGAATGCATATTTCTTTTTCAACTAATAAAAATTGCCCGAGATACTACAACATTTAAGGGAAAGTCAAAACGCTAACGTCATGTTTTTGCGATAAAAGTTCCAAGAGTATCACGCGAAAACTGAATAATAAATCAGCTACTACTTTTGGAAAATAACAGAAGGAAGAACGAAACAGAAAGCACAGAATGCTTTATTAGTTTTCAATTAATTCAAAATTGGTCAAAAATATCCTGAACATGAACTATGAATTATGCATCTTGAAATTAAAACTAAATGGATTTTTTTTTTTTGCATGTTTAATTTAAGTTTCAAATAGCTGGATAAATATTCCTTTGCAATTTTTTTGTTAGGAATGTTAACAAAATGTATGTTATGCTGCTATTTCATGTTTTATTGTGTTTTAATTGGGAAAAAAGTATTTTTTTTTATTATAAATATTTTTCTCAATAAACAGATTAATTTTAATTCTTCTTATTTTTATAAATTTCGAATGAAATTCGAACTATGAAAAATATTTATGTATGCCTCTTTTAGATTTTATGGTTAATGTAAATGAAAACTAAATATAAATATTTAAAATATAATGCATTATAAAGCAGTAAAAAATATTAAATTACAGTGAAAAAAAAAATAATATTTTGAATAAACTTTTGGTGAATTTTTAAATAAGTGGATTATTTAAAAATAGCCAGATTTATTTTTTGTCTTATTTCAGATATATTACAAATGTTTCTGAAAGAAACGATAAAAAAATTGTAAGTTTGGGATTAATATAATAACAAAGTTTTTAGAATTATAATGACTACAATAATAATAATAATTAATATAAGAACTAAGTTATTTAATGTTATCTTAATTTGCATTTAGTACAGATTTTCGAATATCTTCTCACTAGAATTCCATGACACTAAAATTTAATTAAAATTGCAAACATAAAAATATGGGCTGCATCTTAATTTTAAAAATACTTTTTTTGCATCAAAAAGTTTTTCTTCCCATAAAATCTTTTCGAAAAACACGAAAAAGTAAAACTAAAAGAAAAACCTCCGAAACAATTTCTTCTGCCTTTGCCCCTTATGCATCGTAGAAGCATACGCAAACTTTAATCTATTACGCAGTACAGTTCTTTCATTATTCACATTAACACGTGCTGTATCTGGAAGCATGACATTTTTGCCGCTTGGAATAATGATATTAAAGAAAGATGTCGAGGGTGAATGCATATTTCTTTCTTCAACTAATAAAAAATTGCCCGAGATACTACAGCATTAAGCAGAAAGCCAAAACGCTAACGTCATGTTTTTGCGATAAAAGTTTCAAGAGTATCAAGCGAAAACTGAATAATAAATCAGCTACTACTTTTAGAAAATAACATCAACCACAGAACGAAATAGAAGCACAGAATGCTATATTAGTTTTCAATTAATTCAAAATTGGTCAAAAATATCCCGAACATGAACTTATAGATTATGCATCTTGAAATTAAAACAAATGGATTTTTTTGCATATTAAATTTATGTTACAAATAGCTGGATAAATATTCCTTTGCATATTTTCCCGTTCCGAATGTTAACAAAAAGTTTTTTTTTACTTCTATTTCATTTTTTATTATTTTTTTGATAGGAAAAAATTATTTTTATGGAAAATATTTTTCTTAACAAACAGGTTAATCTTAATGTTTCTTCTTTTTATCAATTTCGAATGAAATTCGAACTATAAATGGGTTTACGATTGCCTCTTTCACTATAATAAATATAAATATTTAAAATATAATGTATTATAATTCTGTAACAAATATTTTATTGCAGTAAAAAATTTAAAATTTTTAATAACCTTTTGGTGAATTTCTTTAAATAACTGGATTTCTTTAAATAATTTCTTTAGATATATTTTTGTCTTATTTCAAATATATTAGTAATATATCTAAAAGAAACGATAAAAAAAATTGCAAGTTTAAGATTAATATAATAACTAAGTTATTAAAATTATAATAATGACAATAATAATAATAATTAATATAAAACTAAGTTATTGAATATTTTCTTAATTTGTATTTAGTGCAGATTTTCGAATATCTTCTCATTATAATTTCCCTGCTGTAAAATTAATTAAAATCCCAAACATAAATATATATGAGTTACAACTTAATCTTAAAAATACTTTTTATTTATGCTTAAAAGTTTTATATCCCATAAAATATTTTCGAAAAACATGGAAAAACTGAAACTAAAAAGAAAAATATTGACCTCCGTAACAATTTCTTCTGCTTTTGCCTCTTATCTGTTGTAGAAGCATACAGCAAAATTTAATCTATTACGCAGTACAGTTCTTTCATTATTCACATTAGCACGTGCTGTATCTGGAAGCATGACATTTTTGCCGCTTGAATAATGATATTAAAGAAAGATGTCGAGGGTGAATGCATATTTTTCTTCCAACTAATAAAAAATTGCCCAAGATACTACAGCATTAAGCAGAAAGCCAAAACACCAACGTCATGTTTTTGCGATAAAAGTTTCAAGAGTATCACGCGAAAACTGAATAATAAATCAGCTACTACTTTTAGAGAAATAACAGCAGGCAGCACGAAACAGAAAGCACAGAATGTTTAAATATTAGTTTTCAATTAATTCAAAATTGGTCAAAAATATCCCGAACATGAACTTATGGATTATGCATCTTGAAATTAAAACTAAATGGATTTTTGCATATTAAATTTATGTTACAAATAGCTGGATAAATATTCCTTTGCATATTTTTCTGCACCGAATGTTAACAAAATGTTTTTAAGCTGCTGTTTCAGTTTTTTTTTTAATTATTTTTTTTTTAAAAATAAAATAAGGATTTTTTTAGGGAAAATATTTTTTTCTTAGCAAGAAGATTAATTTTAATGTATGTTCTTTTTATCAATTTCGAATGAAATTCGAGTTTTAAATGGTTTTTGTGTGCCTATTTTTGTTTTGGTAGTTCATGAAAATTAATGTGATAATGCAGTAAGAAAATTACTTATTTTTTATATTACTATTTTTAATTACTTTTGATGAAGTTTTTGTAAATAGTTGAGTTATTTTTGTATTTTCCTTATTTCATATTTCATTATTTGCTGAGTACTAATTTTTGTACTATTTGCACAAAATTTTAAATTTTAAAAATTTTTACCAATAAATTTTCATATTATTGTTAGGTTTAAAAAATTACACATCTTTTGTCAATAGGAATTTTATTTCTTGTACCAAAGTTAATCAAATTTAATTTGAGTGATTTATTTCTAGATTAAATTGAATGACTATTTTCTAAAATCGATCATAAATAATTAAAATAAAAATCATAAATATTTAATATGTCGAAAATAATGAATTTTAAATAGTAATCAATTTAAAATTGATCAGAAGATCCTGTAACTGTAATAAATTATCAAACGATATAGATTATGAATGAATTTTAAATAGAACTATATATTATCTATAATAGATTATAAACAAATTTGTCAATTTATATATTAGATGTAATAATACTCCATTTCAATTTGGTAAGGAGATTCTGCAACTTTAATAAATTATAACACAATGCAGATTATTAACGAATTTTAAATAGAACTATTATATGTAATCGATTATAAACAAGTTTTAAAATTTCAAGTTAATTTATATATAATAAATTATAAATCGGTTGTAAACATATTTTAAGTCAATTTATATATTAGATGTAATAATACTTTATTTCAATTTCTTAAGAAAATTCTGTAACTAAAATAAATTATAAGACAATGCAGATTATTAACGAATTTTAAATAGAACTGTATATTATATGCAATAGATTATAAACAAATTTAAATAACTTAAAATTTTAGATTTAATCAGTTACAAACAATATTTCACAACATTTTTACAAGAATAAATTTGATATAAGTTTTTAAGAAATCTGATTTTGGAAATTATTTCAGAATATATCTATGTATGCAACTTATCGCAAATGTTTTATACAAACTAAAAAAACGATATTAAAGCAAAGGACGAAGGAAAATGAAAGTTTTGTTAAAAATATTTTCTTACTAATCCATTAATCCCTTTAAAAAAAATCATTCTTTCAATTGCATGCTTCTTTGATTTAAAAATGACTTTCTAATTGTACGAGGCCCATGAATTAAAGTCCTTAAAGAAAATTGGCTGCTCTAGTTATTCTTAGTTTCTCAATATTTATGTTGGAAAGTTGAAAGTAATTGTGTGCATAATTATTCCCCCTTTAAAGACGTAATTAGCAATCTTTGATTACCTGTCTTTTCTTGTTAATTGGAACCCAAGAGGCTACTTAGCAAGTTAAGCATGTGTTTTATTTTTCAAACAATATTCTAGAAATTTTTTTGTGTAATAACTTCAGCTTTAAACTAAGAGGCAAAAGTTGCATTAAAAAAATGTTTATTTATTAGGTGTGCTTTGAGATTAGTTTATAATGGATAAATTATCAGCTTTATTACACATTTGTTAAAAAGTGAAACTAATGTTAATACGAATATTTCCCAGTCAGTTTTGCAGCAAAATGTTTAAAATAAGTTTGTATTTCATTATATTTTAATGGTGAGAACATAAATGACAAATCATGTAGTTAGTATCATGATTAATTTTTCTTTTACAATTGAATCAAGAGTGGCTTTTTTAAGTTAAAAGCAATTTTGCATCCAAAATATACATAAATTTTCTTAATTTATGATTATTAATTTACAAAATCCTTATTTTTATAAGAAGTATTATCGCATTAAACAATTATCTTTTTACAGTAATTTTCACTATATTATGAATGATATAATATAAATAACTTTTATAATCTATATAGAAAAATATTTTATGAAGATTAAATGGGAGTTATTAGTTAGTAATTACATTTTTGATAAAATTAGTTTTATTTTTAAAAGAATAAAATAATTTACTTATTTTCAAGAGTAATTATTAGTGATTTAAAATGGATGTTAAACGGTAAACATTTTGTTACATTTCCGTGCAGTGTACATGTAGGAAATTAATTAAATGCTGCATTAATTGTTATTAAAATAAATAACTAGCATTATAATTATTCAAGAATTTAATTCGTTTGTTAATGAGTAAACGTATTAAATTACAATACAAGAAAAATTGCATAAATATATTATATACCAACAAAAGAAATAAAGGTTATACTACCAAGAAGAAAAATAAAGGATCTACCATCTAAAACAAACCAAGTGTCTACCACCAAAAAGAAACAAAGGATCTACCACCAAAAAGAAACAAAAAGAAACAAATGATCTACCACCAAAAAGAAACCAAGGATCTACCATCAAAAGAAATAGAGAATCTACGACGAAGAATAAATAAAGGATCTACCATCTAAAACAAACCAAGCATCTACCAGCAAAAAGAAACAAAGGATCTACCACCTGAAAGAAACCAAGGATCTACCACCAAAAGAAACCAAAGGATCTACGATCAAGAAGAAATAAAGAATCTACGATCAAGAAGAAATAAAGAATCTACTATCTAAAAGAAATAAAGAATCTACTATCAAGTTGGGCCATTTTTTGATCAAAGGATCTACCACCTAAAAGAAATAGAGGATTGGATATTGAGATCAAAATACTATTTTTCTATATTGTTTCAAATCTCATTTTATGCATGACATTATTTTTTACATTGTCTCATTTTATGCTAACAACACATGAATAAACATTGATACATTTAAAACCCATACACTAATTTCTGTCAAAAAACTGATTAAAAATTATGCATGTTATATGAAGCCTTCTAAAGAGCACAAATTCTTAAAAAACGAAGCGTAACTAATTTAAGTAATTAGCTTGCTACCTATTCAGGAACATTACGTAGTCCATGCTTAAGAATTTTGAAAGATATCAGCATTATTCTAGAAAGGGCTTGAGAGTGAAATACAATAAAAATAGTTTTCCCTGATATTTTCTAATTCACCTACAACGAGCCTGAAGCAAATTTCTAGAAGAATTTTCATGTGATTTCAAAAGAAAATAAGGTACCTTTTAAAATAGCCATGATTAGTGAATATTTAAAATAACAAAATTCAAAAATCCTTTTCAGAACATCGAAATTCGGCTATCTATTGGGGCTTTTGTTTTCAAATTTTCAAATTGTTTTTTGAATCAGTATTTGACTTTAATATCAGTATTTTTAATTTTTTTGTTTCTAATCAGGAGGATGGTTTGTTATTAGGAATAATAATAATTACTTCATAATTAATTATATAAATGAAGAAAAATTGGAACCTAACCCAGATTTTTAATTAATCACACATAATCCCTTCCATCTATCTCAATAGCCTCTCAATTCTAATGTATAACAATAATATCTAGAAAATTAGCTAAGCCACGTTTACTTCTTCACCTTCAAGACCGAAAATTAAGAATATATATGGCCAAATAATCTCAACGAATTTTCAATACTAGACTAATGAAAAACAAATTTTCAAGACCAAGGTAATCAGAACAAATTTTCAGAGTAAATTTTGATTAAAATTTTTAACATTTAAAATGTTAGATTTTGATAGATAATTATTCTTTATAAAATTTAAAATATAAATTTTCTGTTTTCTTATTATATTAAAAATTCAATGCAAACTTATAAATTTTATACAATTCTATTATTCTATAAAAATTCTAAGTTTGCATTTAGAATATAAATATTCTGTTTTAAAGATTTAAATTCTAAATGCACACTATTTTGAATACAATTATTGTAAAATATTTTCTTTGTTTATATTTTCTTTGTTATTATTTAAATTGTTTATTTTTTTTCAGGTTTTCAAAATAACCAAAATAATCTGAACAAATTCTCAAAATCCAAAATATTCTAAGCAAATTTTCAAAATCCAAAATATTCTAAAACAAATTTTTAAAATTCAAAAATATTCTAAAAAAAATTTTAAAATTCAAAATATTCTAAACAAATTTTTAAAATTCAAAATATTCTAAACAAATTTTCAACATCCAAATAATCTGGGCAAAATTTTAAAATTGAATAATCAGAATAAATATACAAATATTTCTATCTCTTGTATTGCTGATGTTTATAATTAATTATAAAATTTGCTATAATTCCTGGAATGTAGTTTATGTATTAAAAAAGAAATTCTGCCCGTCGTTCAATTATACCTTTACTTAAATATTTTCTTACACTATTACCAGAATGTGGCAAACATCCCTTTATTAATGAATACCATTAACTGAAATAGTAAAAAAAATTGAATAGAATGTTAGATTTTGATAGATAATTATTCTTTATAAAATTTAAAATACTATATAATTAATAGGTATTTACAAATTCTATAAAATTCAAACTATTTTGAATATAAAAAATTGTAAAATAGATATTTTATCTTTTTTTCCTGATTTTTAAAGTAACAATTCGAATTTTTATATTTGATTTATAGATCTCACGATACATGATATATCTTTTCAATACATTTATTGAAATTCAAAAATGATCGACTAAACCGTTAGCTGCAATCGAAAAGACAGCAAACAGACATTTGAAAGCTATATTCGGAAAATTCGATATTCGCATTCGACAGACAAATAAATAAAATACAAAAAAGAAAGCTATCCACGAGTAAAATGAAAATAAATGTCGCTAGAACACGCAAGAACCGCATAAAATGGAAGGAGAGTGTCGAGAAATGTTCTTAACTGCACCATACAAATGAGACATTATGTGCATGTCTTTTGCGATTTTTTTCTTTTTATACGTCAAAAGTTTATAATAACATTTAAATTCAAAAGAAGTATGATCCTATTCTTTTTTTAAAGTAAAATAATTTGAAATAATTATTCCTAAAATTAATTCTATACAATCACCTGAAATCATATAAAAGTATTTTGAAAGTTCTAAATAGTTTTAAAATTTATCTTCAACATTTGTTTTAAAAAAGCATTTGGTTGTATTCTAGTTAGGCTAATTTATTTCAGGATTATAATCTTTGGTTTTTATTACTAGCATCAATTTTAAATATTGATCATGCTCACAGTAAAGCAGTTTATGGTACAAATAAATTTAATAGTTTTTACAAAAATGTAATCGAAAATACACTCATGTCCATAAATTAAGGATAATGAAGTTCAGACAAAGAAAGAGACAGAAGCAAAACAAATTTGACTTATTTGTAAAGTCTATTTATTAAACAAAATGTGAAGAGCAAAAAAGATGCTATATGTTGGACATAATTAATAAAAATTGCGATTTTTACTCCCTGGAGCAAATTTCAAAAAAGAACCTATTTATAAAAAACAGTATAACATGGTTAGTATGATGGTTAATATGGAGTATATCTCCCGGACGATGCAATACAGGCCTTACAACGCCTAGGCATGCTGAGTATCAAATTATCAATCTGATCTTGGGGAATATTACACCACTCATCAAGCAATGCCCTCCGAAGTTCCGGTTGACAGGTGGGAGGGGGTTGACGGGCTGCAATTCGCATATCCCACACATGCTCTATTGGATTCAAGTCCGGTGAGTATGCTGGCCAATCCATACGGGTGATATCCTCCAATTGAAGGCATTCGTCTACAATGTTTGCACGGTGAGGACTGGCGTTGTCATCCATAAACAGAAATTCAGCACCCATGGCGCCCCGAAACAAACGTACATGTTGTTCCAGAATGACATCCCGATAGATGTGGCCTGTCATCGGTACACTCTTAACATGCAGGTCAGTTCTGGAACCAAAAATAATTCCTCCCCAAACAAGCCATCCTGCACCACCATAACGGCGTCGTTCAATGGTGTTTTCTTGGTGGTAACGGGTACCTGGCGCTCTCCATATGAAAGTCCGGCGAGAATCAGACTGCAAACTAAACCTGGACTCGTCGGAAAACATCACACAAGACCACTGTTGCGGTGTCCACAATGCATGCTCTCTACCCAGGTTAATCGCAGGCGACAGTAAGCTGCGGTAAGTGGAACACATCTGACAGCCTACGAGCATACAGACCAATATGCCCTAAACGTCTGTACACGGTCTGCTCTGAAGCTGTCATACCGGTAGCTGAAGAGAGCTGACGAGACAGGTCTGATGCTGTGCTCCGTCTGTTTCTTTTGGCAGTAACTGCTAAATACCGGTCCTATTCGGCGTTGTAACTCGGGGGGCGACCTGTGCTGTAACATCTACTCACATTACCATCATCTTGGAATCGTTGCCAAAGCCTGGAGATGACGCTCTGGGCGATTCCAAGTTCCTCGGATACTTCCGGCTGCGTACGTCCACATTCCAGCCGTCCGATAATTCTACCACGTAAAAATCATCCAAATGCTTCCTTTGTGCCATAACTATGCGGTTATTGCACTTAAAGGCTTTTAAAGCGCTTGTGAAAATTTTACTTCTTTGCCACCATTCCTTATATACCCCTCTTTACACTCTTGTCATTGTGACGTACTATCCGCACCATCTGGTGGTTTCGTGTAATTTACAAATTCTTCTTCATGATGTGTGTGATAATTCTACAGGTGAAATTTTTGTTTTAGAGTTCAATTTCTGTGTGATTCTGAATTATCCTTATTTTATGGACATGAGTGTAATAAGTTGAACGTGTCATGAATTAATTATATCAATAACATAAATGTTTCCGCATAAATAATTTTAGTTTTTATCTATGCTGGATTCATATGATAACATAAGTTTAAGTGATTACAAATAGGGATTATTTAATAGAAAACCTTTTATTATTCTGTTATTGATTTTCTTGGGAAGTATGATGTTCGCTTTCGTCAGATAATCTTTAAAATATTTCTACTAACTGTGGTTAAAAATAGCGAACTTAAACTAATAGTAAAAGAACTAACGGAGAAAATATGTAAAAATAGTTTTAGTTAATCGATTCTTTACATGCATTTAGCAAAAACGAATATAAATTGAATTTCTCTATATCGAACAACCAAATAGAATGATATTTATTTAAAAATGTATTTTTATATATAGCAAATTACCCATTTTAATTTAACGTATTTTTCAAAAGTGCTGTAAAGTTTTATTACAAGGAATAAATATTTTTATAGTTTGGGTTTAAGTAAATATTCTGTTAAAGCAAATTAAACCATATCATATAATCTTTCAAAAATTTGTTTAAATAATTAAATAAATAAACATATTTACGATATATTCTAAAAACCCACTTTAAATGAATTCAAATAATTTTATATATATATATATATATATATATAGATCGTTTTTTAAATTAAATAAGTGACATTTTATCATGATCATAATAGAGCCTTTTTAATATTGAGTTTCGATTCTAATATAGTTTTCGATCGCGTATATTCAGGTTAAAGGAATATAAATTAATCGATTTTTATTTTTTTTAATGTGTACCGGTTTTTAAAAAAAAGCAAATAATTAAACTAAAGTTTAAATACCTTCTGAAGTTTACGTTTGTTTATTAATGATTACATCAGTTTACACAGATGAATTAAATATTTAACATAAATATTGTTTGAATCTTATGCAATATTGATTCTCACTGCTTATATTTGTTACTGCGACTAATTCAAGAAACGAGTTAATAATATAGTGGTTGTGTCAGAGTATTTAGCATTATCATCAGACTGCCATTATTTCATAAATGTAATTTTCCGATCGATAATTTTCGCAATTTTTTTTAATTGTCCATACAAATATTATCCATGAGTTTTCTACTGGAGGGTAGTATTCTTCAGTTTCTTCTAATATATATAGGAATTATGAAGAGATCCGCAAGTTTTGTATTGCAGATTAAATTTAAAATTGGCTGTAATTCATAGAATGTAGTTTCTGCATTGAAAAAGAAATACTATACTAGAATATCTTCTAGGCATTGCAGCCCATTTAAACTATACCTAAACTTAAAGATTGTGCTACACTGTTCTAAGTATGATGAAAACATCCCTTTAATAATTTGAAATGAAATGATAAACAAATTGAATAGAATGTTAGATTTTGATAGATAATTATTCTTTATGAAATTTAAAATATAAATACCCTTTATATTAATTATACAACAAATTCTCTAAAATTCAACTGTTTTGAATATAAGTATTGTAAAATAGCTATTTTATCTTTTCCAGATTTTTAAAGTAACAATTCAGCATTTTGAATTTTTACATTTGATTTATAGATCACACAATACGTAATCTATCTTTTCAATACATTTATTGAAATTCAAAATGATCGACTAAAACGCTAGCTGCAATCGAAAAGACAGCAAACATATATTTGAAAGCTATATTCGGAAAATTCGATATTCGCATACGACAGAGAAATAAATAAAATAGAAAAAAAAAGAAAGCTATCCACAAGTAAAATGAAAATAAATGTCGCCAGAACACGCAAGAACCGCATAAAATGGAGGAGAGTGTCGAGAAATGTTCTTAACTCACTATACAAATGAGATATTATGTGCATGTTTTTTGCGATTTTTTTTCTTTTTATACGTCAAAAGTTTATAATAATATTTAAATTCAAAAGAAGTATGATCTGCAATCCTATTCTTTTAAAGTAAAATACTTTTTAAATAATTATTCTCGAAATTAATTCTATGCAATCACCTGAAATCTTATAACATTATTTTGAAAGTTCTAATTCTGTTTTAAAATTTATCTTCAATATTTGTTTTAAAAAAGCATATGATAGTATTCTAGTTAGGTTAATTTATTTCAGGATTATAATCTTTGGTTTTTATTACTAGCATCAATTGCAAATATTGATCTCGCTGACAGTAAAGCAGTTTATGGTACAAATAAATTGAATATATTTTTTAAAAATGTAATCGAAAATAATAAGTTGAACGTGTCATAAATTAATTCATTCAATAGCATAAACGTTTCCGCGTAAATAATTTTAGTTTTTATCCATTCAGGATTCATATGATGAAATAAAGTTTAAATGATTACAAATAGACATTATTTAATAGAAAATCTTTTATTATTTCTATAATTGATTTTCTGAGGAAGTATGATGTTCGCTTTCGTCAGATAATCTTTAAAATATTTCTACCATCTTTATTTAAAAATAGCGAACTTAAACTAATAATAAAAGAACTAATGGAGAAAATTTGTAAAAATAGTTATAGTTAATCGATGCTGCACATGTATTTTAAAAAAACGAATAAAAATTGAATTGCTCTATATTGAACAGCCAAATACAGAATGATATTTATTTTAAAAATGTATTTTTATGATATAGCAAATTACCCATTTTAATTTAACGTATTTTTCAAAAGTGCTGTAAAGTTTTATTACAAAGAAGAAATATTTTTATGATTTCAGTTTGAGTTAAGTAAATATTTTGTTAAAGAAAATTAAAACATGTCATATAATCTTTCAAATATTTGTTTAAATAATTAAATAAATAAAAATATTTACGATATATTCTAAACCCACTTTAAATGAATTCAAATAATTTAAAAATATATTAGATCGTTATTATATCGTTATGGAACGGATTACTTAAAATAGTTTAAAAAAAGAGTATGAAAAAATTAATACATTTTAAATGTATGAAAATAAATTATTATATAAAAAATAAAAACAAAACACAACATTATTGAGTTTTAATTAATCTTCATTATTATATACCTGAACCTTATCGCATGGCAATCTTACTTGCAACGTTATTGATGAACTTAGCCAATGGCAATGCAAATATATTTGATTTCAGCTTAACAGACAATCCTTATAGATTTGTACCAAATTTGTAAACATTTGATTTCAGCTGAACAGACATTTCGTATTATATTTGTATCAAACTTTTAAACATGTGATTATAGCTGAACAGACATTCCTTATAGATTTGTACCAAATTTGTAAACATTTGATTTCAACTGAACAGACACTTCTTATAAATTTGTACTAAATTTGTAAACATTTTTTGAGAGAGATTTGTAAACATTTTTGTTTGTAAACATTTTTGGGAAAAAAAAAAATCTGACGAAAGATTCTAATATTGAACAGACTAGGCTAGAAAGTGTTGAAAGTTTATTTACATGCAAAATAATTATGATACAATTTAACTTTGAAGTGAAAATATCCTTCCACCTGACCATATACATAACAATGAACACAATTTTTCGATTGTTTTTGACAAAACTGCGTGCTTTAGGTGTGCGAATTAAAGTGTTAAAGAATTAAGTTCTACTGAAATTTATGCTTGCTCATTTTCTGATTTATTTCAACAAGATAATAAAATTTAACAATTTTAATGCAATTTAACTTTCAAGTGAAAAATATCCATCCACCTGACTACATATTTAACAATGAACACAAGTTTCCTATTTTTTTTTTTTTTTTTTTTTTTTAAAATTACGTGCTTTAGTTGGAAAAAAGTTAAGTTCTATTGAAATTGACTGAGATTTAAGCTCGTGCATTTTCAGATTTATTTTAAGAGCATAATAAAATTTCATTTATTGGAGCTCTGATATTCATTTGTTGGTGATGAATTCATTTTTTCGAGTATTTCATTTCTACAATAGTTCATACCATCACCAAAAAAGTAGTTTACAATTTGATTTAGTTATAGTGGATACAAATAATGATATAACATTGAATTGGCAACGCTAGAAAGCGTTGAAAGTTTATTTACATTTAAAAGAAGGATGATACAATTTAACTTTCAAATGAAAGATATTCTGCCACCTGACTATATACATAACAATGAACAAACGTTTTCCATTGGTTATGTAAAAACTGCATGATTTAAGCTTAAGAATATATTGTAAAGATTTAAAATCTACTGAAATTGACTGAAGTTTATACCCATTCATTTGTTGATTTATTTCATTTATCAGAGCTCTGAGATTCATTTATTGTTGGAGTGACGAATTGACACTTTAGTACTTCATTTCTATCACAGTTCATACAATAACCAAAAAGAAATCTACATTTGGACTTAGTTATGATGGATAAAAATAATGAAATCTAAACAAAATGGAATTTTATTCTCATTTTTTTAAAGAAATAATTTCATCTCCATCATTATTATTCAATACGTGTATTAAGCAAAGTTGATATGCTACATATACGGATATACTGCAACTCTGAATCTTGATTTATTTCTATGGATTGCATTCTATGAACCAAATGCATACCCAATGCGCAATCATGCAAAAGGGGGAAAAAAAGTTTTACATTCCGCAGTTGGAATCAAAGACGAAAACACATAGAAGCATGAAATGATTTTTGGCCGAATACTTTTACTATGACAAAAGGAGACGGAACAGCGCATAAAAATGCACTGAAGAAGAATTCTGAATAGTATCTTATACCTTTATTATTATTATACACATATTTCGTTTTTTTTTTCGTCCCAACTGCCATATCGTATTCTTGGCAATCTTTGGAAGCCCTGAAGTTTGATGCAGAATTATTTACTTTTTTTTATATTTTACTCCTGGATTTGATACTGAGTGCATTTTTATGGATAACCATGAAAGTAAACTTTTATTATTTTCAGAGAATATTGTGGTCCATGTTTTGGGAAACATGCAAAAAAAAAAATATTTCTGCATTTGGATTGATGAAAATGTATTGTATTTGCGTTTTGAAATTGAAATCGAAAATCAAATACCAAAATAACATTACGTGTTTAAACAATAAAAAACTGGTATGCATTACTTTGATTTTCACAAAGAAATAATTTTTTTTTTAAAATTATATTTCGTCCTATGCGAAATATGTCTTAAGACTACGATTTCTCAGTTTTGATAACATTAATCTAATTATAATACTATAGAACATATTGAACTTAAAAACTAGATTATGTATATACAATACATCAATTAGTCTATGTCTATATATATATATATATATATATATATATATATATGTCTATGTTTCCAGCTAGTTGGTACATCTAAATAAAAAAATTGCAAATTAAGTGTTTAATATTTATCCAAATTACTTGTTTGTAAAGATCTGATTCATGACTTCAGTATAAATGATAAAAATCTACATTGCATACTTGCAATTATATTACATACTTACAATTACATTGCATGTCTTTTCATAAATGTTTATTTTTCCAATAAAATAAATTTGTTTGGATTGAAAGATTTTGAATTTCAGTTTCCATTAACACATTGAAATTTTAAAATATTAAATAGGATTCTAAAAATTGTGTAAATACTTAATTTGATTGTTAAATTGAACAGTACTAAGTGAAAGTTTAATAAGATATTCACGTACCAAAACATTTAACAATATACAACTTTTCTTAATGCTTACCTCCGTAACGATCGTATTCGCATTCTGCAGCCAACTTCTGTTATAATACCAACCATGATCACACTTCGATATCATATTAGAAGCCCGATAGGACATAAATCTCTTTTTTATGACTTTTCTGTGCTCGCTGATAATAAAAGTGTTCAAACTTCTATTAACAAAACACTGAGCATGCAGGAAATCGGCACTTTTGTACTCCTTCACCATGGCCACTCTCAAATTCCAATACAAAGACACATCATCAGGAGGTGCCCTGGTCACTTTGCACCAATGATCGGGTGTCCACGAACCGAAAAACTGAAAATAATGCTGGGCACCAAACGGCAACTGTGTCGGCAAAAACACCAACCACAACAGCAACTGCTGGTAACGTCCATTTTCGCCAGCTTTTGCAAGTTCATTATCAATCCCTAACATGGTGTACACCACCAACACCAACAAAGAAAAATAAAAGATACTAAACTTTCGAAAATAAATTACTAGGGTTATTTAAAAGTTTCTAAGTAGGCAGTAAAAATGCAGAATATTAAAGCACTTTTTTTACGAGGCAGAAATTTGCATCAAAAGAAGTTTAATGCTAATAATGTCCTCCTGTTAGGTTGTTCCTTCTGGAGAGGTTGGCCGTGGCAACCTCATTACACGATGGTCAGAGAGGCAATTATTCTGCTGCGAAAGGAAGAGAACCCGCGTTTTTGTTAGATTGATAGGTGCGTGCGTGACATACACAGAATGCAGCGCCCTCACATTTGCGTGGACACTAGGACCGTACTAGGGAGGTAAGGGGGTTGCCTTGTGACTGAAAGTAGGGGAGGGATTGCAGTAGAAGAAAGGTATTCACTGAGTGAATATTTATGTCAAGCGTATTGTAAGAAGGTATTTCGTTGTAAGAGGAATACCTATGAAGGAAGAAATACCTAGTTAAATAAGGAATATCTAATGAATAAAATAAGAAATAAAAATAAGTTAATACATATTTGAATCTTTAGATTAAATTATTAATTTTTTATACTCAGATTTAGATTTAGATTTAATTAATTATATTTTATTAATTAAATCTAAATTAATAAGATTACATCCTTAAAGATTCAAATGTGCATTAACTTACTTTTAAATTAATTTTGCGGAATACATTAATTGGATATGGATATAAAACAGAATATCGACAATTGAAATAAAATGCAATTAAATGCAATAGTACGAATGAAATAGAATACCAAGTAAAAATTCGAATAAAATAGAATATTTTGTGATATAGAATTTTTTTTTAGTATGATGAATTTCATTATGTATTGAAAATGTAATAGTAAGGATAAAAATAATGTATTGTATCATAGAATACAAACCATATATTGTATCATAGAATACAAATCATGTATTGTATCATGTAAGAATACAAATCATGTATAGTAAGATTCCGATCATATATTGGATCTTTATGCACCCTGCTCATGATTTGAATTCCTCTCTTACAACACTGTATATTTATTAAAAAAATTTTTTTGAACAAGTTTATGAATACATTATACTTTAATTCGATTGCTTAGTCTGAGTGTTGAATCTTGTAGTAATTACAACAAGGTTTAATTACAGCAGCTGTTATAAAAGTTAAAATACCAGTACAGAAAATTAAAATTAAAAACTAAAATAAGTAATGTTTTAAATTAAATTAAATTTTTATTGTTATAAATATTTGTATTCATGTGAAATGATTTCCTACATCCAATTTTAATACATCATAAAAAACTTTACTAAGTTTTCAAAATATCTTGAACCTTTGTACCAATAGTTTAAATTAAACTGAAATCAAACACACTTCTAATGTTTTAAACTATTAATTTATCTTCAGTTGAGTATACAATTATTAAATAATGTGAACAATTCTCATTTTTACTGGTTAGAATGGAGTTCATTGCATTTCAATAGCGCATATATTTCATTTCATAACTTCTGGAATTCAGTGTCAAACTACACTAAGCATAACTATTGTGTTCGTGTTACTTTGCCAATTATTTAAACAGTATTCCCGTTACATCTTGATTATTAAATTTCAAAAGTTACACATTAAAGAATACATGTTTGGTATTTATTAATGTTACTATCAAATGCAGCGTATATTAGGAAAATATTGCATAAAAGTGAGACATATTTAGAATTTAATTTTAACAATGCATTCCAAATGAAATTGTATAAATTACTTTAGATGCATATTAGTGAATGTTTTCAAAACAATTCCATTTCCTTTCAAATGTATAATATTATAGAAAATGGTATTCGTACCACGAGTTTCCTTCATTTAATTATTCTTTACTATTGCTGTAATTTTCTTTAGATATTTTAAAATTATGTACTTAGTATAAAGTCCTGATTTGCCATTTTATTAATAAAAATCAAAATTTAATAAAAAAAAATGCCTTACAAAATTATGATATCTTATCAAAAACTTTATCTATATTAAGATTATTAAACAAAATTTCAATAAATACCTTTTACGAAATATGTACCATTAATATATTTTAATTTCTCAAAGTTAGTTTATTATTAGTACATATACATTGTATATTATTAGTACATTGTATATGGGGAATGATGGCCGAGTGATTAGCGTTCAGTATCACAAGTTTCTGGTTTGAGTTCTAGAGGTGCCACAGATATTTGTAGTGGTTTGGAATACACATTAAACCGTAGATCTCGGTCTATAAAAACCGTTGATCGACAAACCAGGGGGTTGGACTTAGCCATAACAAATCTACCCCTTAAAAGAAAAAAATATTCTCAAGTATCTAAGACTGTCAGTACGCAAAAGGCCTTTGCTCACTATAAATTATTGAGCTTAATATGATTGTGATGATATATTGTATATAATTTAATATTATTTATCTAATATAATTCATAGAAATATGAAACTAGAAGTATTTTATTGCAACAAAATGCTTTATAACCAATGCAACAGTGTTCAGTATTCATATAATACACTCTCCACGCATCTCTCTTATATATACAGACAGAAATTATTCATCTGAAACATTTCAGATGGATATTCTGCTTTATAATATTCTTCTACAATGTTACCAACATTAAAAACAAAACAGCATTCAGAACTCATGGTAAACAACATAAATAAACATACCATGAAATATTAATAACGCCAGTTGCTTGGATAGCATTCATCAGCGATTCCGAGCTAATGCACCGGGGAATTTCCAAGATCTTTTACAGGACCAGCGACATCCGGATCGGCTCCTAATTACTGCCCACTGAGGCAGAAAGAAATCCTGAATGGGTCTCCCCTTCAACCACTGACCACCACCGAACACTGCCTTTCACAGGAATTTAATCCTATTTTCGTATCGGAAACATTTACCAATGCTTCAGGATTTGCTGCATTTGAACGTACGTGACTGGTTTGCCTGATACTGAAAGATTCAAAATAATGGATGTTTTCTGGCGTTTTTGTGTATGGTTCTGATTCTGTGTGACTTAGTTTTGTTGATAGGAAGGTGAAATTAATTTAATCCATTGTATATTTTTCTTTGGTGTTTATAGCATTATAGTAACCACTTAGAAATTTTAATACGCTTGTAAATTGGATTAATTGTATTAGCTATTCTTAATTCTAAAGGAATATTGCTAGTAATATTAATTATAGTGAACTAATCCTTTTATTATGTAGTCTTGAATTGAAAATAGATTTTAAATACATAAAGTTCTACAAGGGGATCAGTTGGAATGTGCTCAACTGACATGCATGACAATGATGATGTCATGTTATTAATATTATTGAGAAATAAGGGTGCTTGATAACAATCACGTCAATGTGGAAAGACCTATGACTAAATGCTGATTGGTGGGAAGTTCCCAGATTTTCTACCATACTAGAAGCAATTATCTTTAAAAAGTACCGATTATAACGATCGCTTAGAAATTTTAATACGATTGTACCAATTGGAGTAATAGTATACAATCCATCATTAATTTTAATGAAATATTTCTAGTAACATTAATTATAGTGAACTAAATCTTTTATTAGGTAGACTTAAATTAAAAATAGATTTTAAATACATAAAGCCTTAGAAATGGACTAGCTACAACGTGCTCAGCTGACATGCATGACAATAGTGATGTCATGTCGTTAATGTTATTCAGAAATAAGGGTGTTTGATTACAATTACGTCAGTGAGGGAAATACCTCACATCAACAACCATGCTGTCTGGTGGGAAGTTCCCAGATTTTCAACCCTATTAGAAACAGTTAGCTTTAAATGACCTCTCTGAAAACATTTTCCTGTCATAACTGTCCTGTTTATATTCGTGACAAACTTAAGTAAAGATATGGCTCACAAATAAACAAATATATTTGTACATAAAATTGGAAATTATATTATGTGAATAATCATACATAAAAAAAGGGAAATTAAAAAGTGATTAATTTTGTATTTCTTTTCTGAATCAAAGGTGTTTAGTGATTTTACTTCAATTTTTTAATTAATATAATTTTAGTGAGTAAATAAAATATAAGTATTAGTAGAATATGGTAAAAGAGGGAAGCTATTCGCCTAACAAAATATCTGGTAATAAAAGTGTTAATCTTTTTTTAATATTTTAATTGTTAAAGAAATAATTCTAATTTTAGTTAAATTTATTTAAAATTTTTATAAAATTAAATTAATAATAATAATAATAATTACTAATTAATTTTTAATAAAATTTTAATTTTTGTTAGATTCATCATTTTTATTTTAATCAATCAGTTTAAATTTTAATTAAAAAAATAAATTTGTATGTAAATTAAATTAAATTTTCTTTCTATTTTCATTATTTATAACTACAAATCGCAAATCGGATAGTGAAAGTATTATAATATTGTAGTGTATATATATTCTAAGATCAACTAATATCTTATCAACTAATATCTGGGGATTTAATTAATATTAGAAGTGATTTTAAAATTTTTATATACTTATATTTCAAAAAGTTTTTGAAACAAACGTTTTAAAAAATAATTGTTTAAGAAAATGTGCCATACATCAAAAAGCTATTATTAATAAAAATCAAAACTCATATCTTTAAGAATAATTAATCAGCAATCTTTCAAAAAGTGTATTAAATATTTATAAAAAAAAGGATACTCTGATCTTTTGAAATGATTAAATAAACGCTAAACGCATTAGTCCTTGCAAATATTGAGTCAATATATTAAAAATTTAAATTAAAGTCAACTTGTCAATTATATATTCTTTATAAAAAATTAAATTGTACACTAAAGATCGTTATCGCTGACATAATTTGCGTTGTCATCATGTTATTAAAAATAACGTTAGAAATTCATTAACGAAGAATTTTTCTCAATTTTTCCGATTAAACTTAAGAGTATCACGTCCTATGAAAGTGACACTTTTAAAGGCAACCAGGAACAAAACCTAAAGTTTTATTTATATATCCTTTGCACTCATGTTAAGAATAGAAGCTCCGATGTAGCATTCCTTGTGTACAGGCAACATAAAGTCAGCCGGAGAATTTTAAGACTCGGGCGAAAATAAAGTTTTGAACTCGGAATTTGGGAAAAGGCACTTTGTGAAAGTTGTAAAAAGTTTTGGAAAGAACGGAAAACTTTAAGTTCTAGGCTGGTCGTGCTTTCTGTAAAGGAAAAAAAAAAAGCTCCTTTAGATTATTTATACAAAATGGATTTTGATTATTTACCTGTGTTATACGTTTTTTTGTTTTTACCATACTTTTGTGTTATCTCTATATCTTTCTGTTATTATTATATTTTAGAGTTATACACTATTTTAGTATAAATTTCTAAATTATAATGTTTTATTACAGAAAATTCAGTTAATGTTAAACATTTTACCCTATAATAAATTACTTATTATAATCATGCTATAATAAATTATTTATTAAAAATAAATTACTTATTATTATTTTTTTTTTTTACATCAGATAACATATTTTTCTACAATGTTCACCACGAATAGTTCTTGGCAAATAGTGAAGGGATTTTATCGTCATTTGTTGTTCTTTTTCTGTTGAACGTCAGTGAACCTCGTGTTCCTCTTATGCTACGAATAACCAACTGATATCAAGAAACATTGTCTTCAAGTAGAACGTTTAGGTTAGTATTGCAACAAGGCACAAATATTTGCGGACTCATGTTGGGGGTATTACATTCTAGAATGATTCCCCGGTAGTTTCTGCTAGGCATTCTGGACACATGAACTCATTTGAACGCATGAGCGTCTTCATTTTGTCCATGCCAAACAATTTTATGCCATATGGAAAAACCCGGGAAACTATCTAAAGGCAGCCTGATTATTGATGTGAAAGGCTTAAGACATATTTTCACAATCTCCATTGAGTCATCTTGTCATTCGTCAACCATTGAGTCAACTTGTTTCTGAAAGCAATGAACAAAAACATGTTTAAGACTCTCAAGCGGATGGAGTTCTCCTGCAGACTACCTGCACTCATCACTAATCCTCAAATCGAGCGTTATTGCCATTCTGAGAACTTTTCCATTCAACTCATTCTAGACTCTTTGTTTGTTATCACTATTTACGCATTATCAAGTCCTCAGGATTACATGATTAACTTCTAAGTGTTCTTTAAATATAAATATTGAGAAAAGTTTGCTTTCAATCTTATTAATTATTTTCCTAATATAAATACCCGGCATGGTGGACAATTAGCTAGTCTCTGGTCTTTGTTTCCACAGGCTTCAGATTCAAATTCTGGCTTTGGCACGGATGTTTGGTAGTGGTTCGGAATCCACGTGAAACTGTAGGTCCTTGTCTAATTAGGCTACAGTGTGCACAGAGAGACAAACCAAACCTATTAGAAGTACAGATTAGCTAGCGTGCAAGTGGACACAGGTTCAACTCTGGTGATGACGTATACCATATCATTACCGTATCATTATTTCGAAAAATTAGAATCCGGTGAATTGTGGAAAACTTTGTATCCGCAGTCTAAAGCTAGATCCTCACCAAAAACCAAGAACACATGTCGTTGAATCTCAGCCAATTTGGTACCTGAACGGTCTTATATAAGAATTTTATTGGTGGTCATTATGCAACGTGTGAACCTAGTGTAGGGGGAATGCAACCTTACTATCTGGTTGGAGTTTTTCCGGTTTTTTTAATTTTTTAATCAGGAATACTGAAAATTTCCGATGTTTAGACAACAATGTTTACGCTCCGAATTGGTATTACCCAATAAAATTGGACAAATGTTTAATTGGCTAATAAATCGTCATGTAGAATTGCAAATATATCGAAAAATAATAATTCAATGAGTAGATCACATTTCTATTTCTCCACATTGCCGCGAAGATAATAAATTTGCTTTTAAATAAGTTGTATTTCAATGGTAGAGCAATGTTATTTTGTTGAAAAAATACACCAATTGTTACTGATTTTGGTAAATTATGTATCGAATTCCATTGTTAACGATATTTTATCTATTCATTGCTATTATAATTGCGCATACTAACATAAAGAAATGAATAGAATGAAAGTCCATTAGCAAACAATAACTCCGGAAATTTTCAAAATAATAAAAAAACTTTGGCATAGCCCAAAATGAACATATTTGATTAAATTTACTAAAAAGAATGTGAAGTAAAAGTAACAAATTATTAAAATTCTCATAAATGATCTTTCAATTTTATTTGTATTTAAAGACGTTTGTCTCTATAAAAATAAAAGAAACGAATTATTAAAACTCCCATAAACTATCTTTCAAATTTATTTGCATTTAAAGACTTTTATCTCTAAAAACTATTTATTCTAATGGCTATGTAATAATTTGAGTATTGAAAAAAAATACTTATACAATCTTTAAAGCTCATATAAGAACACCATATTTGAAATGGGCCAGAAAAATAATGCAAAAATCTGATTACGAACGCAATCCTTTCAACGATGCCATTTTATCACAATTTTCCAATAAAAAGATTCATTTTAAAAACGCCCATTTCAATAAAACACTCATTTCATAAGAAAAACTCGTACCCTTTCTTGATATTTTGTTATTCATTTTGAATACGTAATTCAAATATATTTTTTTCATAATAAATTAGATTGAATACAGAAAATCCTTTTACAGCTTTCATGTTTTATCCTTATACCCATTTCAGAAAATCGAAATTAATTAAGGAAAATATTTTTCTTATACAGTAAAATGAATTTCCTTAAATACTTATATTTAACTTCATAATACGTACTTCTCATAAAATAGATTTCTGAATAAATATTTGGTTAAAGTGACTTTTTTTATTGGGAGAAATTCATTTCCTGTACTTCATAAGATTCAAAATGATGAGAATTCAAGAATGACAAATAGGCTTTTTATTTAAACGCTTCCGTTCTTTTTATGATGGGAATAGAATGATTAAAATCAAAAATATTATACCAAACTTTACCTTTTAACTTACTATTCAAAGACAAATTTGATGTCGAAAGAAATAACATTTGTCAGTTAAAAATATTCACAAATAAATGGAAATATTTCCATTTGAAATTGTTTTTAAAAATCCTGGATTTTAAATTTTGGAAACATAGAGGTAAAATATACTACATCTCTATATTTTTTTTTAATATTTTTCTTTAGTTTATACTTTCTTTGAACTTATTATTTAGAAGTTTACCTTTCTTTCATCATTAAAAGAATCAAAATTGTTTTGAATGGGGGTGTACTGCAGCTGATTCTTGTATAACGTTTTGTAAACAATGAGAATATGGTAAGAGCTGTTTAAAATCGTCAGAATGCTTTTTTTATAACATTTTTATTGTTCTAAAAATCAGAATGGTTTTTTTTTTTTATAACACTCTCTTCTTAAATAATCAGAATGGTTTTTTTTATAACATTGTATACTTCCAAAAAAAAATCAGAAGCATTTTTATAACATTCTATCTTTCTAAAAAAAAGTGCGCAGAAGAGCTACCTCCCGTGGTGTATCTGGTAACACTTTTTAGTGGCTAAAAGATCTGTAACTTGGTATTATTATTAGATTAATGAACTCTGTTTCAGCATTTGTTGTATTTATTGCATTATTTTGTTGTTGTATGTTTTTTTCGTAGTTCTTTTCCTGCTGTAACTGTTCATAATCTGCCATTGGAAATAAAGAAAAATCTTTTTTAAAAAAATCAGTATAGCCTTAAAAAATCAGTAAAAGATTTTATCCTTCTAAAAGAATCACAATTGCTTTTTTTAATAACATTCTATCATTTTAAAAGAATCAGAATTAGTTTATTATAACAATATATGCTTCTAAAAGAATCAGAGTGGCTTTTTTATGGCATTCTATCCTTTTAAAAGAATCGAAATAGCTTTTGTATAATATTCTATCCTTCTAAAATATATGTATAACTAGGTAATTTATGTTTATGTTAATATTTCTTTGCCAAATTTTATTAGAACGACAACTTAAACAAGTAAATTCACAATAAGAAACAATTTTTTTCTGTTGAATTTTTTTCCAAGAGCTAATAGCCAGTACTATGGATATTTGTAGCAGTTCGAATCCACATTAAACCATAGGTGCGGGTCTAATAGGATCGTAGTGCTTTGTGGAGTTAGTGTTACTCGCGTCCATAGCATACCTACAAGTTGCAATTGCCCCCTGGACAGTGCTAAATGAGTAACAGCTCCACAGTCCTTGCTTTGCTTATATATTAACTATCTCTCTGTTCCCAGCTGCATTAGAACTAAATAATAATATGTATTTCGATATTTACAAAACAACATTTCTTCATAAACATGAATGTTTTATTACATAATATTTATTTCCATAACATTTCCAAATTGATATTTGAAGAGAGAAAATTATCACCACATTCATCATCCTTTTGATTTATTTTGTAAATAACGGAGTTTGCCATGAACATTATTATGTTGTTACAATACCATTTCAAGGAACTCAAGTTTAAAAATTATAATTGATTCTAAAAGGATCCTTAGGCAAAAGTTCAAGCACAGTTAAATCGATTGAATATTAACCAATGAAGATTTTCATTTCAACTAGGAATTCAAAATACAACAATAAAATTCAGAGAAACTTTCTATATTTAACTCTGCATATTACTAGAATAACATTTTTCTTGTTGCACTTGTCTAAAGTTGCCTGAAGTCAAAATATTCAACTTGCTTTAATATGCCCATTTCTATTGGAAAATCTTTACCAGACTGTATAAATAATTGGATTATTTCAAGTGAGCGAGTGTATAAGATGTCTGAAGATAAAATATTTCCCTGTCTTGGCTAACCAAAAGTGACTCAATCAAATTCTAGGTTTGGATTCGAGCCGAAATTGATTAATTTTCCACAGGATATCTGAGGGAGATCCTTATTAAAATGGGGACTATTACCAGTGATTTTTCCCTCCTGAACCTATAATTACAGTGCTTCAGGCCAGTGGGTTCTCCTCATTTTTCTCCCCCAACAAAGCGGTATCAAGTGTCAGGGCGAAAGACGAATGGTCCGGCGAAGAGAACTTTTGAGTGTTATGTGTCTTTCTACCCAAATGAGAAAATGGAAGATGAATGCCGAAATTAAAGAGGGGTCGGTAAAAAATTGCTTGCGCTTTATCTTTCGGTTAATATTAAAGTGTGATTTTTCGACTGCCCTTCTGTAAATATATATATATATACATTTATTTGAACTAAATAACACTTCATTTTTCGAGTTTAATTTGCTGGCGGCTTTGTTGAAGACACTGTTTAAAAAAAAAAAAAAAAAAAGAGACTCGATGACATTTGTGGGAAGATCAGTGTCTTGCCTTGAGTTGGACTACCTGGTGGCAGTTTTGCGAGTTTTCACCTACGACAAGTTGCGGGGTAGTTTCCTAAATGTCTTCCCGGAAGGCACTGCCCCTTTCATCGATATGAAGCTAAATCAGACTTCTACCCATGGGTGCTCCATCACCACAGACACTGCCGCCTTCCGTCCCCCATGAGGGATACGACAGCAACAATAATAGTTGAATGATTTTAAATACGATTTTTGACAAATGCGACGATTTCCCTAAATGAAATTATTGAGACAAATGCAGGGCATTTCCTTCTTAAAAGTCCTCACGGAAGGCGCTGCCCTTTCCTTCTTAGCAACGCGGAGCCAAGTCAAACTTCTACCACGAGCATCACAAACAGAAGCTGCCCCCTCATTCTATCCTCCATGAGACCACAAGGGATTCTTGTTCTTGGTCTAGATGTTGCTGTCGACCAAGTGATAAGAAAAACAAAAAAAATTTCCTTCTGAGCTGCAAATAAACAATAAATGAACTAATAATCCACCCGACGTGGCTTATATTTATTTCTTTTTACACAGAAAGACATAATGAAATAAATAATTTATTATGATTCCTAGAATTGCCTTGATTTTTGTTGTATAAAAACAGAACTCTTGCACTTCCATATTATGTATAACATTCAAAATGTGAATGAACAAAAAGACAGACATTTTTTGACAAATGACGTTGAAGACAAATAACATTGTTTGGGAATTTTCAAGGGTAATTAGTCTTAACGTATGTCTATCACTAACAAATCTGATCGGTAAAATATGTTTAAAGCCGTTGCCACAAATGCCATCAAGTTTTATCATTTGTAAAAATAAGACTGCAATGCTAGCACATTTGAGTTTGCGCTGATCTGGATTTTGCTAAAATTGATTAATTATTGGTAATGTTGAGCAAAATGAAATATATTTTATTACATTTCATTTGTTAATATTTGCTGATATACTTCGTTAATATATGTATTATAACAGCGTTGAAGCTGCTACGATTTATAATCGAAAATCAACTGGAATTTGTTAACATCATCATGATCAGTGGCGCAAAAGCACTACAGCAGCCCCAAGGCCGTTTGCCTACTGCCAGATTTCAAAAAAAGGAGATGTGATTTCTTTCTACGGGGTAGGGTTATTAGTCCTATGCCCAACGCCCTACACACATATTAGACCGGGACCTACTGTTTAAAATGGAATCCGTCCCCCTGCAAACATCTACCGCACCTTCAGGAATCGAACCCGAAACCTGTGACATCGTGAGCTATTCTTCATATCATCGAGAATAAATAAACAGCAATCATCAGCCTACTGATAATAATCCTATTTAACTATGGTGTAATAATTTTAAATTTTTATACATTTTTAAAGTAACATTTCTACAACATATTTAATTTTTTACCATTTTCTATTTATTTTAAGTCCTATATGCAATTTGTTTCCCTGCGTGGAATTAATAAACAGCATTTCATAATAAATTGCGCATGGAGATGACTTATTTCCCTTTTTTTTTTTTATAAAACAGCTTTGAAAGAGAAAATAAATAAAAAAAAAAAAAAAAAACTAAAAATAAAAGGAGAAATCAATTCATTTTCCATTTTCATGCAAATAAGTCTTGTACTCCTGGCAAAAATATTGAATTAAAAAAATACCTAAGAACTTTTCATATTTAAAGGAACCAAAACAAAAAAAAAAAAAGTCTGGTATGCGATTATGAAGAAATTAATAAGAATATTTACAAAAAATAGAAAAAATTTAATTTAAATATTAAAGCATTAGAGATTTTAAATGACAGTAACTTCGAAAAAATAATCAAATTGTTTTTAGAAATAGATGGCATAAAATAACGTAATGCCATTTTTAGTGGGTCTGATAGATTGCAGACACTTTAATTTATTTTTGAAAAAAATCGAGTATAATTACAAGAAAAAAAAAAAATTCTGGAAACTTGTACATCTTATTATTTCAATAAATTATTTATTATAAAAATAAATGAAATAAGTTCTCTGTACTTTACAGCAGTTTAAAGAAATAACAATAAAATAAACTTAATTGTACTATAAATATATATGTCTTAAATGAATGAAAGTTTTAGAAAATTATATGTAGCCAATCGAAAGAGAACAAAACATTATTACTCATAAAATATAAGGGTATTCTTTCCGAGTCCTTCACCGCTTTCACTTTTAATTTCTTTCATGAGCTTTTTTTTTTTTTTTTTTCACGTGGTGTTTTTTTTTTTTTTTTTTCTTTCTTTCACTAGCTTTTTTTCTAAAAGATCGTTTTGGTGAAAGCAAAGAACAATTTTATTTTAAAGTGACTATAAAATTTTTCAAGAAAAGAAAATCGTTTATTTTGTTATTAAGCGTTTTGTTTGTCACTTCAGATCCTAATAACCTGTATGTCGGCCCAGTCGTTTTTATTGTTATTTTTTAACTTTTATATACCACAATTATAAATCATATATTGTGTTCACAACAGTCAAATATTGATGATCTACAAATTATTAGATATCAAAAACCGGTTTTTTAAATACATTTTAAAAGAATCGTATTGTATTCCACATAACCCTACCATAGATGTACAAAATCTGTAAAACGATATAAATAAATTAAAAGAGAAGAAGAGGGTCACATTCAGGTTCAAGGGAATATTTACATTTAATTTACAAACATAATCTAATTGCTGTACATGAAAATACTGATGCATAAAATTTCCGATAGATTTCTGCACAATCATCGACTCGCAAAATAATCTTATCGACCACATATTTTCCTGATGTATGCACACAATTCAAAAACATTGATTGGTTGGCATAAAGAGCGATTTTAGCAGCAAAAAATGTGGACGTCAATGGTTTAAATTCCAAGATACAACAGTTGTTGCCAGAGAACTTGGTGTCATACAAATCTATCGATACAGTTTGCAATGCCAATGAATCTGTAAATTATCCAATTGAGTTTTTGAATTCATTGATTTGCCAGGCATGCCACCGCATCATTTACAATTAAAGGTTGGATCTCCTGTTATTTTGATTCGTAATTTGAACCCACCATGGCTGTGCAATGGAACACGATTAGTCATTAAAAATTAATGAAAAACGTTATCGAAGCCAGCATTTTGAATGGCAAGTACCGAGGTGAAAATATATTGCTGGCACGAATTCCTATGATTCCCCCAGATGTGCCAATTGAATTCAAACGTATTCAATTTCCAATTAGATTGGCATTCGCAATGACAATCAATAAGTCGCAAGGCCAAACGATGTCTGTTCGTGGCTTAGATTTGGGCACACCGTGTTTTTCCCACGGACAACTATACGTGCCATGTTCACGCATGGGTAAACCATCCAGTTTGTTTGTGTTGGCTAAAGACGGACCCAAAAATATCGTACACCCATTGCACTTAGAGATTGATGATTATTTTTTAATTGCCATAATTAGTAGTAAATATGTAAATAACTATTTTTGATGCATATACAGCTATTATATAATGTAATTTTTTAAAAATATTTATTAATTTAATAAAATATAAAGGATGAAATAAATAAATGGTTAGTGTATTATCATTTTATACGCCGTCATTGTCTGCAACGTTCCGTTCCTCTTCCAATCATAACCACATTTCCCACACTTATAGTAAGTTAGTTTTTTTTTATTTAACTAAAAAAATATTTTATAGAAATAATGTATATGGCAAAACAACGTTTGCCGAGTCAACTAGTATATATATATATATATATATATATATATGAACATACAGAACTCTATTTACGAAAATTAAAATTGAGAATATAAATTAGATATGAAAATATCTTCACTCCAAGTTCGGAGATCTTCAAAGCTCTCGAGTATACGTATTTAATGCACGTCTGCGGCATACCTTAACTAACACACGGCACCATTCACGAAACTACAAGGGGTTCATTTGAATACAGGCGGAAAACTCGGTCTATTCAGTCACTTCAGAGAAAAATAAATAAAGGAAAACAACAATTCTAGTCGACTCGTCACAAAACTCTTTCTTCTTTACCAAAAATCTCTTTAAGGCAATACGTCAAGACAGGGAGGGGAGAGTTTCCCTCATTTCTTCTTAGAGTAGACATTTCTCAGATCATGGTCTATCACACATCACGATGGCACAACTCATAGCATATCATATTTAATCTGTACTTGTTTCGACCTGTGAAGTTCGCACAGATATTCGCTAATTTCCTCATTATACATGATACCGAATACCTGATATCAGAATTGTTCTCATTAGTACAAAATGCTAATTGCATGTAATATAACTACTCACAATAAAAAGCTCATCTGTTGTCAGATTTGAGTGATGGGTTTATTATATATTTTTGAAATAACATACATTCCTCTTTTCTGGGAATGAAATGCGAAAACACTTCTCGTGAGAAAAAAATGTTACAGAAGTACTATCAAATTTAGAAGTTTACACAGTTAATACAGTTTCGAAATACTTGTTCCGAGCCTTCGATCCATTACAATTGTCCACTAATCTGTCCTCTATCAGCCTTTCTCATCACACACGGAAGTAAGTGAAAGAATGATTCTTCAGACTCTCCAGCAGCAGTTAAATACCACTTCCACCTAATCATATGCCTTTCCGCATCATCCAGGTGAGTTCATTGCAGAATGTAGGGGTGGTCATAATGTTTTGGCTCTTGAGTGTATAATCATTTCAGAAGAATACAGAAATATGGTTTATCATTATGAGCTCTAAATTTTAATACTTCTGTTAATAGACGGACAATAAAAGTGGGCGTCAAATGAAAGTAGTTTTTTAATGTATTAAATATTAAATTTTAATTTTAATTTTCAAAAATTAAAAATTAATTTCGAGTTATATGCCTTAAAATTAATAAATGCAAGAAAATTATGATTAAATGTGAGATAAAATAAAAACATAAAAATGTTCTTACTATTTATTCTTAGAGCACAATAAATACGATCATCTAACTTATAACATCCTAGTTTTCAGCGATTAAAACAAAAAAAAAAAAACGCCAAAAGGGTTTCAATACCTTTTGGCCATATTTATTATATTCACCTGCCTACCGAAGGAAAATAAAAAATGTGAAACGTCTCCACCTGTAATAGTTTTATCCTGAAAAAATTCATCTTTAATTCAAGTATTTTGCTTTAAAAATACATATTAAAAAATTAAAAAGTTGGAAAAATTAAGAAAGTGTATACTTAAATTCACGCTTGAAAACGTTTTAAAGCAAAAAATACAGTAAGATTCAGATTTGTATAATAGAAGTTGCTTAAATCTGCCACCCTGAGATCAGGAACTCTTCATTTTTTCTGAATATATACTAACTGAGTTTTAAATTACATTTGAATTTAGCTTTTTTTTTCCTGGGATTGTGGTGATTTAATTTTCTTCGCCATTTTTAAATAAATGTTAATAGCTTATATATTTTAATCTCTTTTCTGAACAATAATTTTAATTTGATTTGAATTTATTATCGGAAAAAAATGTCTTACAAACGTTGAGATAATTCACAGTGAAAAAGTCAAAGGATCTCTTTCAATTCAGTATGTCCTATAAAAATACTATTTACTGTATAAGAATTAAAAATGGAAAATAGCCATTTGTTTCAGAAAATATTTTCATTTAAATGACTGCCTTCTTTATGTCGCGCGTTAATTAAACTTCGCAAAGAAGAGTGCCAAAACTCTTTTCATGGACTGACTATGAGTAACCGTGGTTGAAATTAACGCCCGTTTGTCGTCATATGGTGGTAATTTATCTCAAGATATTAATAATATAAAACATTTTTTGGTGATAGTGAAGTATTGCTTTATGAGATTTAAATTAACATGATTTTATATTTTACTTGAACTGTATTTCATTGTAGGCAAATATTGTTAACTGTGGAAACTTGCAAATGTATATTCTCTAATCAAAATAAAATCGAATGAAGGTTTATGATAAAAATCAATTTGCCAGATGGATATTAAAGGCCTTTTAAAAAGTTTATGAGATTTTAAATAAATCAAAGCGGGTTTCATATCCATACTTTTCAAAAATGACAATTTCGAATGAATTTTTGCAAAGGAAGATGACATATATGTGAAGCAACGGCCAAATTAAAAGAATTATATCTTGACAAAGTATATCCTTATTAAAAGTTGGAAATGTTGATGAGAGATGCCAGAGGGTTAATATTCAAATGAAATGGTTAATATTCAATGCCAGAGGGTTACTATTCAAATGAAATTATTCAATGCCAGAGAGTTAATATTCAAAATCATTTGGGTAGTCTAATCCAGAATAATTCATGAATAAATTTGAAATTACTTTTGGGTAGTCTAATCCCTGACTGGAGCTCTGGCGCTTGGTGCCATATGTTTCGGATTCGTGTCCTGGCGATGATGGGTGTTTATAGTGGTTCGGAATCCACTTTAAACTATAGGTCCCTGTCTAATATGGCTATAGAAAGTTGGTAGTAGGTAGTCGAAAACCCTACCCCCTAAAAAAAACAAAAAAAAAAAAAAAACATCTCCTGTCTCGAAATCTGCCAGTAAACAGACGGCCCCTAACCCACCACGAGGCTGTTGGACCAGTAATGACGATGACAAGTCTAATCCAGGATAATAAATATGAGAATTTTAGAATTATATTTCAAAGATGTCATGTAGTTCCGAGTTATTAGTATATTATAAGCTTTTATGGGTGATTTTAATATACTAATATCTGGAGATGAATAATATACTAATAATGTTTAGAATATAAAAAATAATAACTTTTCTGCAGTTATACTAAAATGGGACGATATTTAGTTTGCTTTTCGGTAATTGTATTTGATAATCCAACATTTGTGTTCCATCCAAATTGTGTAACGTCTGTGCAGCACTTGCCTTAAGGCATCCAAGACAGCTGTCTAAGTGTTTACCAGCTGCATCAGAAAAATATATAGTTTAAAATTAATCGATATTACATTTTTTTTAAATAATCGAACTTGTTTTGGGTGGTCCAATCAAGGATAATTACTTTAATGAGAAGCGATATGACTCGATTAAAAGTACACAGAAAAAAAATTAGATATTCCAGACTGTCATATATCTGCAAAAAACTCTTTTTTTGTGGTATCTTTCCAATTGTGTTGGTTTTTCTTTAAGTTCATTGCTGTTCGAAACATTATTTGTGCATGCGCCCTTCCTTTCGCGGCCCCTCAAGATACCAGGAAGACAATGAAGTCATCTCGATAATATTAATTATATTAATGGGCGCATTAATTGCAACGCTTTCTTCACTGAAGAATGGAGTGGTAATGAATATTAAAATGTTCTGTCGCCAAGTTCGAGATTTTCCCGCACCGTATTTAAATGTTTTACGAGGGGGATCGATTTTTTCTAAATTTCGCGAAAAGCGTCTTGTCAACGTCAGAGAGAGAGGAGTGTGATACTAACATTTATTCATGGTGTTTGACGGGAATGCTTTTCTCATTTACATTACTTTAAAAAATAATTCCGGTGTGAACAATTTTAATAACTACCCAATAAGTTTTAATTAACTTATCTTTGGTCGGTGATAAGTTTGTGCAGAAAGGAAATGAAACAGTATCTGTGAATAAAATTACCAGTAATGGGAGTGGAGAGAATTCGGCATATTTTGTAAATAGGTTATTTTTCTTTTTTGAAGGGTTGCAAAAAATGCTTTTATGCGATAAAAAAAATGTTTGTATTAAAATTTATTGAATTGTTGAACAATAGGTTTTATTTATAATTTGATATGACTTGATGTATATCTGATGATGATGGTGGGACATGATGATGTATGTATGATGATGACGATATAACTTAATGATGTATGTCTGATGACGATGATATAACTTGATGATGTATGCCTATGACATGATGATACATGTCTGATGAAAAGGATATAAATTGCTGTTTGTGTGATGAGAATGGTATGATATGATGTATGTCTGATATGGTGACTGTGATTGTGTCATGATGATGGTATTATTTAATGATGTATGTTTGTTGATAATGGCATAACTTGATGATGTATGTCTCACGATGATGGTATAATTTTATAATGTATAACTGTTGACGATGATATAACTTGATGATATATGTTTAGTAAAATCTGAAAATGTATGAAATTAATGGGGCCTGATGGTAAAGTAGGAGGCCTGATGATCGAGTGACTAACACTCTGGCACTCGATGTCACAGGTTTAGATTCGAGTCCCGGCTGTGCTATGGATGTGTGCAGTGGTTTGGAATCTACTTTAAACCGTAGGTACCGGTCTAATATGACAACATTGGAAGTAAGGCAGATAACCCTACCCCCGTAAACAGAAAATGTCGCCTGTCTCGGGAAATCTGCCAGAAGGAAAACAGACTTGGCTCACCCAGGGGGTTGTTGTGCCAATTTAGAAGAAGAAGAGGGGGTCGGTGGCTAGCTCTTTGTCTCGGTTTGAATTCCCGTGAAATGACCATAGAGTTTATCAAACGAGGGGCGTATGTCTAACAACCAACCCCCCTTAAAAATATCTCATGTTCCGAAGTTCCAGTCATCAAATAAAAACCGGACAGATATAAGACAGACGATTTGAATATTAGCTTCAGATGGGTGTGGTTGGTGGTAGCCGGAACTGAGACAGCCTTGACCAATATTCGTCTGTAGTTCTTAAGAAGAAAAGGTATGAAAATATTGAAGTTAAATACATGTCTTTCTAGTTGAGAGTTCCAGTTATACAGTTAGAGTACATAGATTTTATTTTATTGATGTATTCAATCATTACTTTGGAAATGGTGCCGAGAACAATCATTGTACTCAAACAGATTCCTATATTAAGCATGCTAATACATTATAAACCATCTTAACATTAAACAAGAAAGCATTTAATAGTTGAGAAAAAGAAATAATTGTTAAGAAAATTTCAACAGAGTTTTTAAATGATAAACTTCAAATTAAAATCTAAAAATGCTAGTTTTAAATGTAAAAGATAAATATATTTTGTTACGGTATTTTATTAAATTTACTTATTGTCCATCTTTTTTTAAATATATATGTTGCACCATCGATTAAATTTACCGCATGTTAATGAAATGAAAACAAACATAAATAAATAAATTTCATCTTTATTTGTGCTTAACAGATAAAAAATTTTAAACAACATTAACGAATGTATTTGATGTATAATTTTGATGTTTGGTGGAAACTTAAAAGAAAAAAACGGATTTAATTCTGAGTTAATGTTTCTTAATTTATAAACCATGGATCGTTTCTGTTTTCGAAGTTTAAAGATTCTCTTTTTGTTACTATCAATAATGGCCGACAGGTAGCGTTAAATATTTTACGGAATGTTACACATGAACAGGTTGGCACACTTCTAATTCATAAAAATGGATGTAAATCTAATACATTTGCTTGTTACTTTAAGTCATGTCTAAAAAAAAAAAAAAGAACATATGGTTCTTCTTTCAAATTTAAGCTGATTGCTGAAGAAATCGGATTAAGATGCTCAGACTTTTTCAGCAAATTTAGTTTAAGCCTTATTGCTCATTCTTTAAATCGAACAAAAAAAAACCAGCTTTGTCGAATTGTTTTGTTGTCGCCAAAGTTTTTTTTATAGTCTTATTTGTTTTTTGGTTTCTTAAGAAATAAATCAGATTCATTCTCCGAATACCTTCATTTCTATGAATACATTAAATAAAAACGCCAGGAAAGAAAATTATTCTTTCGGGAATTATATTCGTACATAATTGAATGCACTGGAGACACAATTAATTAAGTCAATTTTCCTAACAAAATGCCCTGAAATGATCATTAGAAAATGAAGTAATTACTTCTTTTCGATATAATTAAAAGGAAATAATCAGATATAATTTAAAATATATTGGCTCTAATTAATTGGGACGTTATTTGGAATGTCGTAAGTGCATATGCAAATCACAAACAGCACATAATTAGAATAATTATTTTCAATCTGCAGCTCAGCTCAAGCATAAATTAATTTTCCGATTTAATTCAGCCTCAAAGGAAAAAAAAAAATTATATTTATTAAAAGAAAATATATATTTAGTTGATATGAATTAATTTTTACAGCAAATTTTGTATCTTACCATTGAAAATGTTTATCAAGGGTAGCTTTTTTAAAAATTATTTTTATAAATGTTTTAACCGAAGCCTGTTTTGCTTTTTTTTTGTAGTCATAGATAAGCAAAAGTGAATTTGGGAATTAATATTTTTGATTGTCGATTTGTTTAAATTTAAGTAGGTGAATTTGTGACACAAAAATTGCAGCAATAATGTGATCACTGTAAACACACACATATAATTTTTGGTTTATATACATATCAAATGGACCCTTTACTTACCTAAACCCTTTTATTACTCAAACGTACCCTCACCCTTTTTTGTGTTACTAATTTTCTCGTTGACATGAACTTTTATCTTAATATTAAAAATGCATGCATTTTTTTTAACAAAGATAGCGTCAATATTAAATATTCTCTTACTCAGCTATTTTATAGATATATATTATTCAGTCCTATAAATTATCGACTTGGAGCGGAAGGTTATTTTGGCTCATTCGTGTTATCGGAATACGTCGCTAAGTGTGTTTTTGATTCTGATTCAGTCACCTAGCAGACAAAGCATTGTGTATAATATATTGAGTGTATATTTGCTGATAAAGCTATTTTAAGACTGTAATAAATTTATTTTGGGATTTAATAAGTAATAATTTTGAGATTTGGCAATTTCCTTAGGGGCATTTCTGATTGTTACGGGGTGAGATTATGATTATTCGTTTTACTGATTATGCATATTTGTGAACTTTTTTTTTCTGATTTATAAATCATCATTATTTAAATAGCAATTGTCCTTAATAATTAAGATTTGTTTTTGATTAACATTTTACTTTATGCAGAGCCCCTTTCTAGAAAAAAAACCTGGCTAGTAAATTTAAACGATTACTACTATAATTTTCTTTTACTATATCATACTTAACTTTGTATTTGTATTTAATTTTACACTTTCAAATTACCCTATATTTTACAATTAGTTTTTGTAAATTAAAATATATTGCATTTCTAATGCATTATTGATAAAGTATGAGTTTGACTGTAAAAAATAATACAAATCATGTTAATTGCAAATATATATTGATTCACATTTGTATTCCATGATGGACAATCTACTTTTAGTCAGTAAAAATGACAAAGCTAATTTTCATATAATTTAAATTGAATAACAAATATATTTCGTTGTGCTTTTGAGTATTGTAAAATTTAATAAAAATGGTCTTTCTTCAAAACCTTTCTTCGTACCAAATAAATATGGCTTTCATTCTTTAAAAAAAACCTATTTTAAGCAGGCAGTTAGCAGAATTCCTTTATTTAGCAAGTAATTTATTCTGAAGAGAGCGAAAAAACTTGGAGGAATGGTTTATAAGGTGGTTGTGGCAGTAAAGCAACACGCAAGGCTTTAACATATATGTTGTAGGTGCTTAAACGTCTGATGAACTAAAAATGGTTTTCATGTTGTTGCTGAAATTTTTATTACTTGATGGAACTCGAGTAACACATGTGCAAGTGTTTCTAAAAATATTTTCAAAAACAACTTTTCTATGTTTAAACAAGGTTGAAAATGTAACACATTGTTTGTCTTTTCAAGCTGTTTAAATTTGCGTGTAATCTAGTGAACTCACTACATAAATAGATATATTTTATTTTTTATTATTTCAGCTAATGCATCACTACAATAATGAGGAAGAAGTGAAATTATGTTAAACGTAAAGAAGTTTTTCTTATATTTCTTTATTTATCAAGATTAGTATACATTTATAAAGAATGTACCAGTTACATAAATATTCTCAAACTGCGGTGAGTGACATATTTCTAATCAATTGATTCTCCTATTTTCAAATTTATAAAATGCATATATCAGAAACTGCTAAATTGCATAGTTGAAAACAGCAACATTGATTGTATAGTTGAACAACATATTTATTTGAATAAAAATGTTCACGTCCTGCTTACAACATTAAAGTGAAAAAGAACTATATTTTATTTCTTTCTGAATGAAATTTTCTAAATTTTAAGAAATGTCCTTTATTGAAGTTTATACCAGATGGTGAAATAATTATCGTTGTTATGCATAAGATATCAGAATTTTTTTCGTCATACTTTTAATGCTAGAATAACTTTTCTGAATGAATGTCTTCCATGATGAAAATTACACAGCGTGCTCCTAACTGAATTTACTTATCAGAAGTTAATGAAGGATGTGAAAAAAGGAAAATGAACCTGAGACTATTGGCTGCTGAATCACTATAATTTGATTTTAGTGATAATAAAAGTAAAACTTTTTAACCTTTTAAAGGAGATTTTAAGTTGTCCAGTTCTAAATCTCGGATTCTGTGTTATTTTACATACTTCATAAGGTTAATTTGGCTGTTAGCTGCAGAATATACATAATGCTGAAGGAACTTTCGCCGAAGTACATAACTAGTTGTCATATTGAACAAAAACATTGACCATTCTTAACTGTGCCAAAATAGACCCAATAAATTTGTGTTATAAACACTGTTGTTGGAAAAACATGTGTTTTTTCTGAATTCCAATTGTCATGTCGATATCGTTTCCTACTTGCTAGGGAATGTAACTTTATACTGGTGTACTGAAATTATCCAATTAAATTTGTCGTTCTAATGAATCTGACTTCAAAGAGAGTGGATGAAATAGCCAACAACCTAGAGAATATATTCTCGTTGCTTGTGAATATTTCCATTCTACAGTATGATAACTTTAGTGAATTTGTGAATGACATACTGAAAATCTTTAAGGACAATTGGCTAACACAGAAAGTCGTTTGTAAGAACTCTGATAGACAGGATATTGTTAAAAGAGTTAAAGACTATATTTTCAAAATAAATTGTGAATTTAATACAGAAGAGGAATACTGATAACTGATGCCATTTAAGTAGCAAAGCTAAAGTGGGTTTTATACGGCCTTCTCTAACCACAAGATATTTCACAGGACATACAGATTTTTGTCTGTTGGAAAAGTAATAGGAAACATTCAACAGTATTAAAAAACGAAACAGATCAATTTAAACAAGAAATGAAACTTGTTACATAGAACATGGATGAGATCGTAGCCCACGATGGAAGAAACCAATACGGCTATGAAGACATGTTTAGAGAAGAAGCCTTGATTTGTATTATATATTGTGTGTGTTTAAACAAAACCAGTGACACACATGCTTACAGAAATTGTGACAAGAAACTTATAAAAATTCTGTAACCATACCAGTAAAGATGATGGAAATCAAAAAAATGGATATTTTGTACTTTCTTTTCATAAAACTGATAGTGATATTAAAGTACATAGCGAAAAGAAAAAAATAAGAATTTTCCTTTCGAAGATGAGCAAGTTTCAATTCTTGACGTTGGCAAGGGTGATGGTAATTCAAGCAATCAGTTAACAGTTGTTGTGAGAATGGCAGAAAAAAAAATTATTTCCAGTTTGGATATTCTGAAGGGGTTTTAAAATAACCAAAATACAAAACAATTAATTTATGCCCAAAGACTTTACTCAGAACGAAAGACATTCCTGACCTCGGAATACCCCTCTGGTCAAGTGCTATTATTCAGTCTTCAAAAAAAAAAAGATTAAGGATTTATCAAGTATATACGTAATACCAGGTGTTAAAACATGAAATGCATATGTGTGATAAAAAGCAATCAAGTGTCATTCAACGTAATGTGAATCCGAGTGTCAATTCAAGTGTCAAAATGACATCAAATCTTCCTAGTTACAAGAAAGTTATTTTTTAATATTTTTTTCAATAAGAACTTGCATTTTAATCAATGTTTTTTTCATTGATATATTTTTTACGAAGATCTTTACATAGCAAATATGAAATTTTAGTTTCTTGATGGGAAAGACAATTAAGTTTAATTTAAAATAAAAGTCTTTCCTTTCTATTTACATTAAATAGGTTCAGATTTTATTATTTTTTTTATTTCAATCAATAAAAAATTCATATGCTTTATTTTACATTATTTTTAACAGAAGTCTTTATAAGATTCCTTTTAATATTCTGGGTAAATATTATTTGCCATTCTGTATCATACTTAGAGAAAGTAAATAAAATAAATGTATATCTTACTTTGTGCAAATACGCTAGAAAATCTAGTTACTGAGTAGGCATTCTAGATATTTTATAATGCATGTTTCCTGCCTTGCAGGTAACAGCAATTTGAAGCACCAAAGTTTAATTTTTTTTTAGAATTTAAAATGACTTTTTTATGCATGAACGTAAAATAAAATATTGATAACAGTAAAAATCGAAACAATTATGACATTATAATTTAAATTTTTACATGTGTAATTATTGAAATAATAAGCAACTAATGTTTCGAATTATAAAAATAAATTTCAACACAATTTTTCTTCAAAATTTAAAAATCGAAATATTTGATTTTCAGAAGTGTTTACTTCGAGTTATTTTCATGTTATTATTATGAATTATAATAACAAATGTTATTATTATGAATTATGTTAGCATACATTGTTATTATGAATTATATTACCATATGTTATAAATATGAATTAGATTAACATATGTTATTATTAGAATAAGAAGTTCTAATCAATACAAAAATCTAAATAATTTAAACAAGCAGCAATTCTAAAACGAAGAAATTATAATATATTAACAGTTAAAATGGTATGATGTTTTTAATTACTGAAAATAAATTTATTTATTCTAAAGAATTATGTGTAGTAAACGAAAAAAAAAAAAAAGATTTTAATCTATCAAAATATTAATTTTACGTTATTGAAGGTTTGATTAATTGCTTACTATCTACTTTTTTTGGTATACATATATGAATAATAATTAATAGCCTATAGCCAGCTCAAAAATTATCTTAAATATTTGCATCAAATGATCCTTTTAATTAATTATTAAAGCAAATTAATAAATATTTTATAAAATATTCTGTTATAAAATGTTCATAAAAAATAAGTTCATAAAATAGTTAGGAGAAATTAATTTTGGATTAATCAATCAGAATGTTTTCTGAAATAATTGTATGAGTTGTAATTATATTAATTTTAAGAGAAAATTAAAGAATTGTGTTAAAATATATTCATTTTTAATGCTAACTATAATAAAACTTGAATTCTTGCAATACTTAGCAAAATGTGATACACTTACGTAACACCATACTATCTTTAAATGAATACTTATTTAGAAGTAATTTTTATTATAATTTTTAAATGATAAATTATAATACAATATTATAATCATTTAATATTTGTTATTGCAGTTTTACATGTTTCAAGCTGTTTGTTTGCAATAACGTTAATCCTAAGCTGACCTTTTCTAAATTCACTAATCTAACTGAACCAAAAATTTTCGATTGATATTAAGAATGGGGTTTGTATTAAATCTGCAATCCAGAAAGTACCTAAATTATATTTAAAAAGAAGGGTGGAGAATAAGTAACTTTTGAATCCCTCATTTCATTGCAAATAGTGATGGTACCGTTACAACTTTAAACATAGGAATTTAGGATAGAAATACAAAAACTATCAGTAAATTGTATATCTATCCTCAAGTGATTTTTGCGGTCTGACGGCCAATTGGCTATCGCTTTAGCTGTTGGTACCACAGCCTTGAGGTTTGAATCCTGGAGATGGAATGGATGTTTGTTAGTGGTTCGGAATCCAATTTAATCTATAAGTCTCACTCTAATTAGCCCAAAGTGTGCACAAAATGACCATAGAGCGAAAAACGACCTTTAATTTGTTTTATAAATGTAGACTTCAGCCGTTTCCAATAGATTCATCTCGGCCGAGCCCACAATCTTGTAGACTTCTCTCTCAGTCTAGCAATTTTTAACGACAGAGGGAGGCAATCTTGTATTTCAAAGCGACATAAAGAAGCGTTGGTTTTCTCTCAACAACATATATTTAATGAATATATTTACATCAATATTTACAGAAAGTATGGATACATTCACAACCATTTTCTACTGCTGCTTGACGCATTGTCCGTTAGCTTTCTCCTCTCGCGCCAAACTACGGGGTTTTTCCCTTCTTCCAGGGCCAGAGTTCAAGGTCCAATACTGCTACTACATGGCAAAAGGTTGGTGTGAAAGGCACATAGTCCGTGATGTGTTTCCATCTGGTGTTTAGTAGGCAAACAAATCCTACATAAATATTTCTCATCAAAAATAAAAATTAATTTTCAATTATATATTTTTTCATATTTCGCTATTTGTATTAAGTATATATGTTTTATTAACACTATTACTGTCAATTTTAAGAAATCATTTATTTCGTCACATAGTAAAAAAACCAAGAGGAAATTCGGTCTAAAAATGAAAGTGGTGGGGAAAATAATAAAGAGCATTTACCATAAAGAGGAAGTTGAAGAACAGTAGAAGTTCAGAATTTCTACCATTTCGTGACAAACATTCCAATTGCTTTTTACGACCATTCCTTGTTTCTGGAGGGTAACTTCGCGTGTTGCTGGCAATTTATATGTTAATGTTGAATGTTGGCTGCATTTTACAAATTTTTATCTAAATTTTTTTGTCAACAAAAATTGTTTCTCCTTTCAACAAACTGGGAAATTATGCCCGTGTCGCAGCATGAATTTTGACAGATTTTATGATAAGTTACTGACCATTAAGTCACACTTGAAAAAAGAAATGGTAATATCAATAAATAATTTCTAGACTAAGAAAAATAATTCTTATTTTCAGAGAAATGTGTTAATTAAATTTATGTTTTGATAAGGCAAATTAAATAAAGAAACATTTTTTTTTTTTAAATCAAGAATATGGTAAATTAAAAAAATATATAAAGTTTATGTTTTGGCACAGTAAATTTAATAAATCAAAATTTTTTTAAAATTAAGAATGTTGTAAATTCAAAAATAAATAAATAAATAGATTGCTATGCAGTGAAAATAATACTGGTTCAACTTTAATTGAGAAATAATGAAATTATTTTTGAGAGTTTTCTGATACCTGATCATAGAATTGACTCACGTTAATTTCTCAATAAATACCCTGTCGAGATTCGATTGGTATTTTTGTCAAAACTATTATTTTAAAAATATGTAAGATACTTTGATTTTAAGGTGTACTTTAACTTTACACTTATTTAAAGGAATTTTGAAAATTAAAAAAAAAAAAAAATAGGCTTTCTAACACTTCACAACTAATTACATGAATTATATAGTGACTAGCGAAAGAGATTTCTAAATTGAAGTAGTTCAGAAATCAAATGAAAGATCTTTAAAATTGGGCAAATGTCATCAAAATTTTTTGTCTGTACTCTGCGTGTTACACACTCTTATAAAACAAAGAATATTGGTATTTAAAAAAGAAGCAATAGAAGAAACATTATTATTCACATTAAACATTAAAAATTAAAATTCATTTAAATATATTTCATTTTGAAACACTTATATTGATAATTATATCTATGAAAAAATTTGGATAAACTATGTAAACTTTTAAACTTAAACTCTTAACCAAAGTATAAATTCAAAATGCTGTGATTTTCGACGTTATCCTCTTTCAAAATAAATATTTTAAAACTTATTTAAAAAGGATCACTAAGGATTCATTAATAAACTATAAAAGAATGCACTTATTAATTTTTGAGTATTTAATTTCATTTACATGTTAATTTCCTGTTATGTTTCATAATTTATTTGTTAATTCATATTTTGAGATGAGAAATGACTTGCAAGTTGATGTTCAATATCAGCAACATAGCAAGATCTCAGCAACACAAAAATGTACAAATGGTTTCAATTAATAACGGTGTCTTTTTCGCACAATACATGACAAATTATAAAGATAATCAACAATGAGCAAGTTTGTCTTCAGGCTATTACCAACATCAAAAATTAAAATTCATTTAAATATATTTCCTTTTGAAACACTTATGTTCATAATTATATTCAGGAGTCAATTTTAATAAAACATATTAATCTTTAAACTCAATCTCTAGATGTTTTTATAAATTAGATATTCTGTTACTTTCGACGTTATCATTTTTCAAAATAAATATTTTTAAGCTTATTTAATTAGGATTACTAAAGATTCATTAATAAACTATGAAAGGATGTACTTATTAATTTTTAAGCATTATATTTCATTTATATGTTAATTTTTAAAATGAGAAATGACTTGCAAGTTGATATTGAATATCATCAACACAGCAAGATCTCAGTAACACAAAAACGTACAAATAGTTTCAATTAGTAACGGTGTCTTTTTCGCACAATACATAACAATTTATAAAGATTATCAACAATGAACAAGTTTGTCTCCAGGCCATTACCAACTTCGTCAAGTTGATTTCAAAGCACAATGGACTTTTCGAAAAGCTGGCACAATTGATTTAGTTGAATGCATTGCGTGTATGAAAAGATTAGGAGGACTAAAAGAAACGGAAAGGCAAAAATGAATTATTTTCAAACCCTAATTAAAGGACAATACAATGCTGCTTTCTTTATCATAAATGGTATTAAGTCAGAACGTACTATTAACGAAGTTGCCTTTTTTGTATTTCGACAAAGAAAAACGTAATTCAATACACCGAAAATAGATATTTAGGGGGCGTATTTTTCCAAAATGGTTTTTTAATTATTTTTTGAGGAAATTATAGTTTGCCATTTAATGTTTATTGAAAGAAAAAAAATAACAATAATGTTTGGAATGTTTCCAGTTAAAATTATGTGATTTTTCAATTAAAATAACTGTATTTACAATGCTTCTTTAATAATTGTTTTTTTTTTTTTTAAATTTATATTGCATCCGTGAGATATTTAATTTTTTGATAATTTTATTAAAAACATAACAATGGCTTTTTTTCACAAATTTTGTTGGGGGTTAAATATAAATGTAGTCTGGGCAATTTTTGAAGGTATTTTTTTAAATCAGAATTCTCGTGCGATCCACAAATAACCTCTGAAGGACGGATAAAAAAAAATGTCGAATGCAAGTTTTCCATTTGTATATCGTATTTGTAGAAAATCCTGAAAATCGTCAACAGGCAATACATCTGTTTAAACGAAGTACTCACAAACAGTTACAATCGCCATCAGGTTTCCTCATTTCTAACAACAATGGCATATTCGATCTTTTTTCTTATCCAATACACATGCCTCTTCGCCTAGAATGATTAACTTCGTAAGATTTAATAATCTAAATTGTTGCCTTTAGAAGAAAAATGATTCTAAGAATGTCATTCTTAGAAGTTAAATGTGCTTTAGCCGAATGTTCTTAGAAGTCAACTGTTCTTTGTCTAATGTTTTTCGAACATCATTCTTAGGTCAAATGTTCTTCGAACGTCTTTCTTATCAAATTTTTTTAGTCAAATATTCTTGGAACGTCATTCTTAAAAATCAAAAGTTCTTTAATCAAATGTTCTTAGAGAATTGATTCCCAAACCTCAAATTTCCTCGTTTCTAATTATAATTGTATATTGGATCTTTAGCCTTTTTGTCAATACATATGCATCTTTGGCCAGTGTGAATTACTCCGCAAGATTTAATAATCCAAAATTGTTGTCTTCAAAATAAAAGGCATTCTTAGAAATCAAATGTTTTTTTAGTCAAATGTTCTTAGAAATCAAATATTCTTAGAATGCCATTCTTAAAAGTCAAATACTCTTTAGTTAAATGTTCTTAGAACGCCATTCTTAAAAATCAAAAGTTCTTTTAGTCAAATGTTCGTAAATGCCAATTGTTCTTTGAGAACTGGTACCTTAGACCATTGCTCCAGCCTTGAGTTTGCATGTGAGAAAATTTAGAAAATACCCATATAATCATTAATTAAGCTAAGTGCCTAAGATCATTTCAGCTTAACATTTTAATAGCTTTATTTAAGTTGGCATTTAAGTCTTGAAGAAATTATCTTGAAATTTTGTATAGATAGTAGTCAAAAAGTGGTGATCTTATTAAGGCACTATCAAATTTCTAAAGACAGTGGAGAATTATTTCCCATATTGCACTTTCACCAAGCATGCTTTACTTCTTAATAATCCAAAATTTATCTCTTTAGGAGGAAAAACATTCGTGGAAGTTCCATCCAGCGAATGGCCTAAACATATATTCGATCGCGAGACATTTTATCGCCCACATAATCAATCAAAAACATTCTGCAGTCTACCATATTAAATTTCTTTATTCAAAAGTGGATCATAATAAGATACATGTGGGACCTGAAGAAATGTTCCAAAATATTTATTCAAATCTGGTACAGACAGTACACGAGAGTGAAGTGGATGCTAATTGGAAATTACTATTACTGAGAAATGAAGAATATTTCTATAAATACCTTATTATCAAAATAATTTATTAATTAATATTAAGTTCAGAGATATTTTTTAAATGGGAAAATGGAAAGATATAATTCAATAACCATTTCTTTATACGACATTTATACTAATGCCAACAAATACTATACTTAACGTAAGTCTTAAACATAATCAGCACAAGTTAAGGTGACTTCTTATTTGCTTTTGAGTATTCCATTATGTTATGAGGCTGGCTTGCTTATAAATATTGTATATTTTTCAAACGAATTTTATCTAATAGATTTAGAAAGATGAAAAAAATAGTTTTTATTGAAGAATGAGTATGATAAGAATGATCAAAATTCACATTCTACAAAATTTTCAGGAGCATTTTCCACGAAATATTTGAAAGGCAGGGATTTTTAATGGATCACAAGCACGGCAATCAATATATTTTTATGGAGAAAATTTGAACAATTTTCTATAATATCCTATTTTATACATTTAATTATCCAATCTAATCCATTTTGAAAAAAATTATCCTATTTAATCCATTAAAAACAAAACAAATATTCCATTTAATCACTTTTAAAACAAAAAATGATCCTATTTAATCCATTTTGAAAATATATATGTATATTAGATTATCATGCAGCTTTTAAAGATGTTCTGTAATTATTAGAGAATTAAAATATTTAAGACATTTTTTAAAAAGAAATAAACAACACGCTTAAATAAAAAAGTAAATCATTATCTTGGTAACGATTATATACATACATCACGTACAAAGTGTTTGAATAATATATTAATTAGGATGCAAGCCAATGTATTGACAGGATATGAATATTGGGAATATGGAATATATTGGGAAGTGAAATATAATAAATATATGAATAATGTTTACTTTTAAAATAAAAGTTAATATGAAAAATCAGTTACATATAAACAAAATATTTTTTCATAAATTCTAAAGTGAGTCATAAATTATTCTAAAAAGTATATTGAGCGGGACAGAGAGAGTTTATATCTTAGAAATTCATATGTTTAAAAAGCAATAGCAAGAACCATAAATAAAAAAAAAAAATATCAAGAAGCGAAATCTAGAATGTTATGCATTTTAAAATGTTTCTTCCGAAAACAAATCTCTAAGCAAATGCAGAATTAAATTATTATTTTATTTTTATTCCAGGAATACACTAAGGGCTCCTGGGTTTTCTTGCCCATGAAAAGGAAAATACTGCCTCCACGTATCAAAAGTAGCTTATTATTTCAGGAATTTTTCAAAAAGGTCTTACTTTTAAAGAAAATATTCCCCCTCCAAGTAATGCAGGACAAATATGGTACGAACAGTGATTCGAAATTTTATCTAAAAAACCCGGAAAATAAACTTCCGGATTCTGAGATAAGTTTGTTTGTCAAGTGTATATTATCTTACATTAAATGCAGTTGAGCATGGTTTATGCATAAAATAAACCGTACGTTAAACTTGGCAGATAATTCTGAAAACTTGAAGGAATTTCTTTGCCTAATAACTTCTATTTCAACTTCTTCAAATACGATTTTCAGACTTAAAAACTAATGCTGCATATATATTTTCATTTAATGCTTTCTGAAATCTGGGAAAAGTATGCTTTTTTTTTGTTTGGAATTTTACTTTCTAAATCGTTTCTTTAAAATAAATTATGTAGATCAATGAAGGTGACATAATTTCCTTCTTTAAATTTTTTTTTTCTCTGCAAATAAAATAAAAAAAAAACTATTTTAAAAATTATGTTGCATGTTTTTTGCAACTAAATATCTCAAGAAATTATTTTATTTCCAAATTCATTTTATTCTGTTTTCCCTTTTATGTTATTTTAAGCTTGAACACTTAAATATTTACATGTGTCCTACTTCTTAAAATCTTCAAATAATTCGGTTAGAAAATAAATATTTTTTAAAAAAATATTCTAAAAAAAAATATTTTAAATGTTTATCGATTCTAATCACATTAAAGGACTCATAGATATTTTTTATTAATATTTATGACGCTATAATGAAACATGGGATATTAAATTACTTATACAAATTCTATAAATTTCTTCGTAAAGTGTTTTAAAAATTATATATATCGTTGACAAAATAATATGTTTTAAAAAGAACAAAAATTCACAAAATTTAAGCTGAATTAAATGCATCATTTTGAAATTGAAATAGTAAATATTAGCTCATTTTTCGACTGTCATAATATAAATAAAATATCCTATTTAATCCCTTTTGAAACAAAATTAAATTTGATTAATAGATGATACATTGTTAATAGATTACAAGATGATTTTTAAAGATGGTCTGCAATTATTAAAGGATAAAAGTATCAGTTAAAATTTTATTAAATAAATATTTTGCTTAAATAAATAATAGTAAATCATTATTTTGGTAACTCATTATATACAAATTTCAAGTGCAAAGTGTTTGAATAATATATTAGTTAGGATGCAAGCCAATGTATTGACAATATATTGGAACTTATTTAAAAATTGAAAATATTGCTGTAATAAGTGAAATATAATAAATATATAAATAATGATTACTTTTAAAATAAAAGTTAATAAGAAAGAAACAGTTGCACGTAAACAACATTTTTTTTTCAAAATTCTAAAGTGAGTCATAAATTATTCTAAAAAGTATATTGAACTGGACAGAGAGAGTTTATATCTTAGAAATGCATATGTTTAAAAAGCAATAGCAAAAATCATAAATAAAAAATATCAAGAAGCAAAATCTAGAATGTTATGCATTTTTTAAAATGTTTCGTCCGAAAACAAATCTCTAAGCAAATGCAGAATTAAATTATTATTTTATTTTTATTCCAGGAATACACTAAGGGCTCCTGGGTTTTTCTTGCCCATGAAAAGGAAAATACTGCCTCCACATATCAAAAGTAGTTTATTATTCCAGGAATTTTTCGAAAAAGACCTTACTTTTAAAGAAAATACTCCCCCTTCCCCCTTCCCTAGTAATGCATGACAAGCATGGCACAAATAGTGATTCGAAATTTTATCTAAAAAACCCGGAAAATAAACTTCCGGATTCTGAGATAAGTTTGTTTGTTAAGTGTACATTATTTTACATTAAATGCAGTTGAGCATGGTTTTTGCATAAAATAAACCGTACGTTAAACTTGCCAGATAGTTCTGAAAGCTTGGAAGGATTTCTTTGCCTAATAATTTCTATTTTAAACTTTTTTTAAATACGATTTTTGAGATTTAAAAACTAATGTTGCATAAATATTTGATTTAATGCTTTCTGAAATCTGCGGAAAAGTATGGTTTTTGCTTCGAATTTTACTTTCTAAATCATTTCTTTAAAATAAATTGTGTAGTTCGATTAAAGTGACATAATTTCCTTCCTTATATTTTTTATCTCTACAAAAAAAATTTAAAAATTCTCTTTTAAAATTTTGTTATATATTTTTGCAACTAAACATCTAGTAAATTAATTAAAAAATTCTGTTATCGACTTTTTTATTATTTTAAGTGTTTTGAAGGTTTAAATATTTGATTTTCCTATTTTTGAATCTTCAAAGTAATTCGAAAATAAATACTTTTGTAAAACATTACAAAAAAAAAAAAAAAAATTGCAAAATATTTCCATTTTTTCAACTCTCACGTTAAAAATTTTGAAATTTTTTATAAATGTTTCTTAACAATATGTAAATACCATTTTGGAAACATAGGATATTAAATCAAATTAAATAAATGAATTCCATTTTGAAAAAAAAAAATGTTGTGGCGTTTAATATTGTTAAAGAAATATGCAATTATTAAAATGAACAAAAATGCACAAAATTAATAAACTGAAGTAAATAAATCATTTTGGCATTAAAATAAAAATAGTAAATCTTATTTCTCATCTATCATAATATGAATAAAATATCTTATTTAATCAATTTTGCAATAAAATTGTTTTAGATTATAATACATAATAGATTATTAGATGATTTTTAAAGGTGGTCTGTAATTATTAATGAAATAAAAATATAATTTAAAACATTTATTTAAATAAATATTTTGCTTAAATATATAATAGTAAATCATTAATTTGGTAACTATTATATACAAATTTCAGGTGCAAAGTGTTTGCATAATAATATTTTAGTTGGGATATAGGCCAATGCATTGACAATATATTTAAAGTTATTTAAAATTGAAAATGTAGCTGTAAGGAAAGTAAAATATAATAAATGTATAAATAATATTTACTTTTAAAATAAAATTAATAAGAAAAAACAATTGCATGTAAACAAAATATTTTTTTCATAAATTCTAAAGTGAGTCATAAATTATTCTAAAAAGTATATTGAGCGGGACAGAGAGAGTTTATATCTTAGAAATGCATATGTTTAAAAAGCAATAGCAAGAACATAAATAAAAATATCAAGAAGCGAAATCTAGAATGTTATGCATTTTAAAAATGTTTCTACCGAAAACAAATCTCTAAGCAAATGCAGAATTAAATTATTATTTTATTTTTTATTCCAGGAATACACTAAGGGCTCCTGGGTTTTTCTTGCTCAAGAAAAGGAAAATACTGCCTCCACGTATCAAAAGTAGCTTATTATTTCAGGGATTTTTCGAAAAAGATCTTACTTTTAAAGAAAATACTCCTTTCAAGTAATGCATGACAACCATGGCACAAATAGTGATTCGAAATTTTATCTAAAAACCCGGAAAATAAACTTCCGGATTCTGAGATAAGTTTGTTTGTCAAGTGTACATTAACTTACATTAAATGCAGTTCAGCATGGTTTATGCATAAAATAAACCGTACGTTAAACTTCTCAGATAGTTCTGAAAGCTTGGAAGGATTTCTTTGCCTAATAATTTCTATTTCAACTTCTTTAAATACGATATTCAGACTTAAAACTAATGTTGCATAAACATTTGAATTAATGCTTTCAGAAATCTGTGGAAAAGTATGGTATTTTTGTTTGGAATTTTACTTTCTATATTGTTTCTTTAAAATAAATCATGTAATTCGATTAAAAGTGACGTAAATAAATATAATTTAAGACATTTTTTAAATAAAATATTTAATTATTATATTCGAATGTCATATGCAAAGGGTTTGAATAATATATTAATTAAGATGGACTCATGTAAATATCATTTGGAGAAAAATTGAACGAATTTTAATACTATCCTATTTAAGCCGTTTTGAAAAAAACATATTAGATTTTAGAAAGTTTTTTAAGATATTCTGCCATTATTAAAGGATGAAAATATTATTTAAGACATTTTGTTAAAATAAATAATTCTCTTAAATAAAAAATAGTAAATTATTATCTTGGTAACTATTACATACAAATGTCACGTGCAAAATATTTGAAAATTTTATATAATTGGGATGCACCAGTGTAAATATTATTTTGGAGGAAATTTTAACCACTTTCAACACTATCCTAATTAATCGATTTTGAAAAAAAAATATATTAGATTATTAGATAATTTTTAAATATATTATGCAATTATTAAAGGACGAACATATAATTTGAAAATTTTTAAATAAATATTTTGCTTAAATAAAAATAGTAAATCATTATCATGATAACTCATCATCATCGGAGCAACAGACCAGTGTGGGCCAAGGCCATCTACCTACAGGTAGAATTCATGACGAGAAATGTTTTCTTTTCACTGGGCAGGGCTGTCATCTCTACGCCCAACAGTCATATGAGACAGGGGCCTACAACTTAAATTGATTCTGAACCACTACAAACACCCATTTCACAACCGGGACTCGAACACGAAACCTGAGGTACCAAGCGCCAGAACTTGGCCACACCGGCTCCATCTTGACACCTATTATATATAAAATGTCAAATACCAATTGTTTTAATAATATATTAGTTGGGATGCAGGCCAATGTATTGACAATATATTTGAAGTTATTTAAAATTGAAAATGTGGCTGTAATGAAAGTGAAATATAATAAATATATGAATAATGTTTACTTTAAAAAATAAAGTTAATAAGAAAAACAGTTACATGTAAACAAAATTTTTTTTCATAAATTCTAAAGTGAGTCATAAATTATTCTAAAAAGTATATTGAGCAGGACAGAGAGAGTTTATATCTTAGAAATGCATATGTTTAAAAAGCAATAGCAAGAATCATAAATAAAAATATCAAGAAGAAAAATCTAGAATGTTATGCATTTTTTAAAATGTTTCTTCCGAAAACAAATCTCTAAGCAAATGCAGAATTAAATTATTATTTTATTTTTATTCCAGGAATACACTAAGGGCTCCTGGGTTTTTCTTGCTATGAAAAGGAAAATACTGCCTCCACGTATCAAAAGTAGCTTATTATTTCAGGGATTTTTCGAAAAGACCTTACTTTTAAAGAAAATATTCCCCTTCCCTGTAATGTATGACAACCATGGCACAAATAGTGATTCGAAATTTTATCTAAAAACCCGGAAAATAAACTTCCGGATTCTGAGATAAGTTTGTTTGTCAAGTGTACATTTTCTTACATTAAATGCAGTTGAGCAGGGTTTATGCATAAAATAAACCGTACGTTAAACTTGCTAGATAGTTCTGAAACCTTGGAAGGATTTCTTTGCCTAATAATTTCTATTTTAACTTTTTAAATACGATTTTTGAGATTTAAAAACTAATGTTGCATAAATATTTGATTTAATGCTTTCTGAAATCTGCGGAAAAGTATGGTTTTTGCTTCGAATTTTACTTTCTAAATCGTTTCTTTAAAATAAATTGTGTAGTTCGATTAAAGTGACATAATTTCCTTCCTTATATTTTTTATCTCTACAAATAAAAATTTAATAATTCTCTTTTAAAATTCTGTCATATGTTTTTGCAACTAAACATCTAGGAAATTATTTAAATTTGATTCTGTTATCACCTTTTTTATTATTTTAAGTGTTCGAAGGTTTAAATATTTACATTATTAAATTTTTTCAATCTTCAAAATAATTCGAAAAGAAAATAAATACTTTTGTAAAATATTATAAAATCAAAATATTTACATTTTCAACTCCCAATCACTTTTAAATTGCTTATAAATGTTTCTTAATAATATCTTATAACATTATTTGAAACAAATGATATTAAATCAAATTATATATATGCATTCTTCGAAAAAGTGTTGTGACATTTAATATCATTGCCACAAATAATATGTTTTTCAAAAAGGGCAAAAAAGGCACAAAATTAATAAGTTGAACTAAATACATCATTTTAGCATTGAAATAAAATATTAGCTCATTTCTCAAATATCATAATATAAATTTTAACTGTTTTATAGAGTCATCTTATGCATCTATCACTAAGAAGTACCAGTTTACGAAGTAACTCGAAGAAGTACTTTCTAACATCTGGGAACCTACCAGACATATAACGCTTTCAAGAAGAGGTCAATCATCTTCAGGTTCATAGGAACAAACATATATAGATATATATGTAAAGTATATTTACAAATAAATGAAAATTAAGGATATAAATTAGATATACAATTGCAGTTCACTTCGAGTTTGGAGATTTTTAGAGTTCTCGAGTCTACGACGAATCCAAAACACCATTCTGCAGCAGACATTAATTGTCACACGGCCTGATATACGGAACCCCAAGGGCTCACTTTGAAAACAGGCTGCCTATTCAGTTACTACAGTTACACACTTCATATCGTATTATCACAGAACTCTCTTTTCGTCTCCAAAAAACTGCCTTTAAGAAAATCCATCAAGAAGTGAGGGATTTCAGCTTCCCTCATTTTCTTTGGAGTAGACACTTTTTTCAGTGTATGGTCTATCACCAATAACGATGCAGCAACTCATGGTATAGTTCATATTCCTTATGTAGTTGATTTGAACTATGAAGGCCGAACAGACAATTGCTAATTTCATGAGGTCTCAATATCCAAGACACTGATTATCTGATATCAGATTTGAGAGACAGTTTTTCTCATTAGTATAAAAAAACCAATTGAATGTATTATAAATATCCACGGTACTGCTTATCTGCTGTCCAAATGTGAGTGATAGGTTGTTATTTATACTTGTTAAAGAATATACATTCATCTCTCTCGTGGGAACGTAATTCTACAACTCTTCTCGTAGAAAAAATGCTACGAGCTCTATTCTCAAAAGGCTTTTTTTTTTTATTAATTTCAGAATCATTTTATGTGTAACTGGACAGGGAAATTTTAACTCCTATTTAAATAGATTTTTAACTTTGTTTAACTGATTTTTGAATTGAAATGTAGAATGAATATAGAATATCGATCACAATGTTTTTAGCTGCTTTAGGTTTGAGCATCCTTGAAAAATTTTAAGAGAAAAAAAAAATAACACTCCAAAAGGTAAAATTGCCACCAAACGTTTGTCAACTGATTAAAAGAAACTTAATTTTATCAGCCTTCTGTAAATTTGTTAATTCTTGTTCTGATGTTTTTAAATCGTTTCTCAATTAATTCTTTTATTTAATTTCTCCTTTATAATCCCATGTGTAGTTTTTAAGTTTAACATTTATTTGATTTTTTTTTATTATATTTCAATTGGTTCATTTATTTCTGTAAGCCTTGTATGGCACTTTGTGGCACTCTAAGTTTTATTATATACCTCAAAAAAAAAACTATTATAATTAAATTAAAATCCACATCATCTTTGAAATAGAATAATTATTATATTAAGGTATAATAATTTAATAAGTACTATTTAATACGACCGTAGATAATGTCTTTTTCTTGGAAATTCTTAAGAAAAGTTCGAAATTGTATCTATCGTTTTACTTTTTTCTTTTTAATCTATATTTTTATTATTCTCTTTTAATTCTATCTTTTTTTTTTTGAGAAACTGATACATCCACTAATAAAAATATATATGTGTTATAAAAATACTAAAAATACCAATCTCTAAATTGAATTATGATAGTGTTATAGATTTCACTGCAGTTTAAAAAATACTGCAATGCATTGACGGAAAATGTTCCCAATATTAAATTACAGATGATAAAGGTTATGGTGTGAATTAGACATAAATAACTGTTATTAAGTTATATAAAAGATTGAAATAGTGAAGTTGGAGAAGTAAATTGCTGTTAAAGCAAAATCTGAAACCCTTGTGTCTTACTTTCTTAATCTATTTGTTAGCTGTCAGATAAGTAAGGATAAAAAAAGATGAAAAGAACAACAAGCACAATTGTTCAAATTTATTTCAATTAACTATAAATAAAAATAAGAAGTGTATAAACGTAAGGACGAATTAAAATTAGTTTTTAAATATATTTCTTTACGAACATACATGTATTTACATTTATTACACATGTTTAAAGTGTGAGGTTTACTTTTGAATAATTTTAAGATGTAAAATTGAACGATATTTTTTAAAGTATAAAGAAAATCAAGTATATTTATTACATTAATTGAAATATGAAATACTGTCTTACAAAAAAAAAGTTTTAATTTGAAGTATTATCTTTATGTATTAAATGGTACTAGTGAAATTATTATACATTTATAAAATAATTATTCTATTTCAAAGATAATGTGGATTTTAATTTAATTATAGAAGGGTTTTGTATTGAGGTATACAAGAAATCTTGGTGTACCACCACAAAGTAACACACAAGACTTACAGAAGTAAGTACAAACAATTTAATTACAAGTCAACGTAAAATTATAATTATTAATTAACTTATTTTCGATTTTTTTTTGATGTTAAAGATTTTAATTATGAAATAAAATTAAATATGCTTCATATTTCTGATCGAATGTTAATATTTCATTATATTCAAGTAGCACATATATAATCTTATAACATTTTTAATAATATATTAATAAGTGCTTTAATGAACAAGTAATATAAAAAAATTTTTTAAAGCCAACTATATTATTTTTTTTTTCACTGTATTGCAGAAAGTCCTTTATAAATAAAGTTGAAATTTTCCTCTTACAGCTGGCGCCATCTATTGGTAGATACATACAACTTAAATTTTAAATTTAAAAAAAACTAAAATTATTTAATTACATTTAATTAATGAATTAATATTTGAAAAAATGTATTAGCATCAAGTGTCATCCACTACAAGTTTCAAAAATGTATTTGAACTTTAGTGGATGAATAAAAAGTATTTAATTGACGATTGAAAATTTGAATAAGATATATATATAGCAAGAGTTTGAACTAATAGTAGGAATTGAAAAAAAAAAGATCCTTTCAGAAAGTCAGAAAGTCAGAAAATTATTTGAGATATCGGCATGGAAGTAGAGAAAAGGATTCTTAAAAAAAATAAGTAATTTCTCCAATATAGTAAATATTTATGGTGATATCAACATTGAATTTAAGTTATTTTGCATTAGATTAAATAATGTAGATTGGCTGTCTATATTGCTAGATTTATTAGGACAGGAACAACAGATTAAAGAAAGTAAATTTCAAATAAAAAATTATATAAATTTGATGTAATTTTAATTTGTTTAAAATCTTGTTTTAATCTTTTGAAATACGACTATAAATTAATATTTAAAAATAAATTATTCATTTTATAGAAAAGATACATATATAACTTTTTCTGTACTCAAATTGATTTCAATCAGTAGCAATAAATATTTAAGACATTTTTTGATAATGGGAACACAGAAAATGAAAAATATTATGTTAATGGTATACAAATTTTATATCAAAAGTTTTGAGAAAAATTTCATTCTTTTCTTGTATAAAATATTTCACATGATAAATTTGTGTTATTATAAACTATACATAAGAAAAATTTGTTTATACACCGTAAATTTTAAAATAAAACTGTGGATTTGAAATATGTCCCTTCAGAATTTCTATTTTTTACTTGAAAGAAATAAACTTGCCTTTACGAGAAAAGTGTCTTGAAACCAATGGTATTGTTAAGAAGTAAGAAGTACAGTTACAGTTTGCAATAAATCAAAAGAACTGTCTGTTCTTCAACTGTTTGGTATTGCTGAGGAAGAAGAGATATCCTTTATTTGATGTCCCAGCAGACGATATACTAGCACTGAAATAGAAATCCCCCCTTCGGATAGTTTTAGAAACAAACATTTTATTCTAGAAGCAGTCAGTACGCTTTAAAGCCCAACGCTCAGTAAGTGTTGTTTAGAAACAGTTGAAATATTTGTGAATGTATTCAAATAATTTATAAAATATAATTTAAGATATCTATAATAACAACAATAACGTATTTTATTTCTTAAAATATAATATCGTGTGATTATTTTATTTTTAAATTCAAAACAACACAAAATATATAATAATTTGAAGGGATTTTACAAATGTCCATGAGTTGTTTTAAATTGGTAATAATAAATAGATATAGGGCCTGATGGTCAAGTATTTGCGCATTGGAGCCGCCGGTTACGAGTTGGAGTCCTGACAGTACCTTGGAGATGTTTGTATTAATTCGGAATCCACTCTAAATCGTAGGTCCCGGTCTAATATGACTGTTGGATGTAGGACTTACTACTCTACCTCGTAAAAAGAAAACATCTCTTGCTTCGAAATCTGCCAGAGGACAAACGGCCTTGGCCCACCATGGGGCTGTTGCGCTAATAAAGAAGAAGGATGATATAAAAGAACTCAGTTTACTTAAAGAACTCAGTTTACTTAGTTTATTTTTATTTTTTTTTACTTAAAATCAGTTTGACTATTGCAAAAATAAAATTGCAATAGCTATCAGCTATCTCTGCCTATTGGTCAAGCGGCTAACGCTCTGGCCTTTGGAACTACAGGCTTCAGGATCAAATCCTAATCGTGGCATGGATGCATGTTAGGGATTTCCAAACCACCTTCTAACTGTTCTTATCGGTCTGTTTAGCCTTCGTGCTCACAAGATGATCATAGAGTGATTACCAAACCAATCTATCAACTAGTGAATTTTTTACAAAATTAAAATTGTGAAGTACGTTTAAAATCTATATCGATTATATTGAATAAAACTTTTCGTTTTATAATATGCTTTAAACTGTAACTACCAGTCTAATAGCACTGTTAAGTATGGGGATTAGGGCTGACAAGCCTACACATGAAAAGAAAACATCTCCTATCTGCAATTGCCAGTAGGCAGATGGAATTACCCCATTATGGGACAATTGCGCCAATAAAGAAGAAAATTTATGTTGACTTGAGTTTGAATAAAAAAATTAAAAAGAGTTAATAATAATCACATTGGTGAATTAAAATGAATTATAATAATTTAAATAATTAATATAATAATTAATATTCTAGTTGTCTAATAAAAAGAAAACCTTTTTATATTCTGTCGTAATTTATTCATTAAATCCCATATGAATACGAAAAAAAAAATTCATAGTTACAATTCCAATTTAATTTTAGCAAGTAGAATATAAATAATTCATCATATTTAACAGTTTTAATATATAATGTAGATATAATTTTTTTATTTTATTTCTATTTTATTAAAAATTAATACATACACTAAAAGGTGATTATATATCAAATTATAATAAAATTAATAACACGCATTCCCAGCGTATTAATGATTAATATTTTATCAAATGCCGTCTTTTTATTTGTAACGTTAAAAAGAAAGAATACATCAGGGACCCATTGCAATTAATACCATAATAAATGCCATTGTAACAATACCTCCATTTCCATCAACGTTAAAAAATAAAAATAAAGCCATAATGCCTTCTAATTGAAAACATTTACTCATGTAAATTACATTAATATGCCCCAACTCTCAAAATAAGCTGAATAAAATGACGGCTTTTCAGAATTTCTGTCTGTGTAAAAAAATATCCACTTTAGCCCAAAGAAATATGATTATTGAATTGATCGCAAAAGAATTCGTTAGCACAAGACAGTAGGAAAGAAAAAAAATAGCAGAAAAGACTTTAGCAACTCAGCTTTAGGGCAAGAAATGTTATTTTCTTTTACTTTTGAGTCACTAACTGCTTGATATCTGGTGATGCTGATTCGATTAAACTTACGTCTCTATATCAGTTTTAAAAGAAAAGCTAAAAAATGATTTTGGATTTGATTTTTGTTCTTTAAGCCTTGAAGCAATGGACGCGAAAGCGTAACCTATATTCTTCCTTGGCAAAAAAAAAGAATCATTGTTTTAGATGATTCTAATTGATAATAGTCGACTTTAGGGAATAAAACTGGAAATTGGCTAATTATTTAATTTTTTCCTGTTCATATCTTTCTTTAGCGATAATATTAAAATTTTATAACTTCGTTAAATGTCTTAAGTCATTTGCCTTTCGTTAATTACGAACATCTAGGATATTTTAATATTTTTGAAAGATTATTAATGAGAATAATAATTTTTAATCTAATTACGTAAAATATGCGTTAAAAGTTTTAATTTAATGTTTATTTTAAGTTCATTGCATATCAAGAGTGTTGTTGTTGTTGTTACTAATCTTTCTGATGCTTGAAAGCCTACACCAAGTCTAATAGACCCCGACACTGGCGAAAGGAACATAGCTAATGGTAATATGCAATTTCACTTTAGTAAGGAACCACGAGGGCTGAAAACTGACTAAACGTCAAGATAAAGCAGTAAGATCATATTAGACAGGGATGTGTGGTTTAAAGAAGATTCGAACCACTATAAACTTCCATATCACCGCCGGGATTCGAACCCGAAATCTGTGGTACTAATACACAGAGCGTTAACCACTCGATCCTCAGGCTCCTCGTCTAATATAACTGTAGAGTTTCGGGTGTAGATCTGACAACCCTATAACATTAAAAAGAACTTTTCTGTCTAAAAATCTGCCAGTAGGCAGACGGCTATTAAATGGACCACCATGAGGCTGTTGCGTCAATAAAGAAGAAGGGATTATATATCGATTTATGTTTAAAAAAAAAAAAGGTTAATAAAATCCCCATTGATTAAATTAAGTTATATTATACTAATTAGAATAATGCAATTAATATTCTTGCTATCAAAAAAATAAAAAATATATTCTGCAGTAATTAATTCATTAAATCCCACATGAATCCTAAAAAAAAAAAAAAATCATACTTATAATTCCAATTTATTTTTGCACGTAAAATATAAATAATAAATTATATTTAACAGTTTAGATATTTAATGTAGATAAAGAATTAATATTTTATATTTTGTTTCTATTTCATTAAAAAAATAAAACATACATACATACACACCAACATGTGATTATATATCTAAATAGTTTTACAATAAAATTATTAACAAGCATTTCTAGCTTATTGATGATTAATATTTTATCAGATATCGTCTTTTTATTTGTATTGTTAAAAGAAAGAATACATCAGGGACCCATTGCAATTAATGCCACAATAAGTGTCATTTTAACAAAACCTCCATTTCCATCAACATTAAAATAATAAAAAAAATAGCCATAATGCCTTCTAATTGAAAACATTTACTCATGTATATTACATTAATATGCCCCAACTCTCAATTTAAGCTGGATAAAATGACGGCTTTTTCAGACTTTCTGTCTGTGTAAAAAAATATCCCCTTTAGCCCAAAGAAATATGATTATTGAATTGATCGCAAAAGAATTCGTTGGTGCAAGACAGTAGGAAAGAAAAAAATAGCAGAAAAGACTTTAGCAACTCAGCTTTAGGGCAAGAAATGTTATTTTCTTTTACTTTTGAGTCACTAACTGCTTGATATCTGGTGATGCTGATTCGATTAAACTTACGTTTCTATATCAGTTTTAAAAGAAAAAGCTAAAAATGACTTGAGATTTGATTTTTGTTCTTTACGCCTTGAAGCAATGGAGGCGAAAGCGTAACCTATATTCTTCCTTGGCCAAAAAAAGAATCGTTGTTTTAGATGAATCTAATTGATAATAGTCGACTTTAGGGAATAAATCTGCAAATTGGCGAATTATTAGAATTTTTTTTTCTATTCATAGCGATAATATTAAAATTTTATAACTTCGTTAAAAGTCTTACGTTATTTGCTTTTCATTAATTACGAACTTCTAGGATATTTTAATATTTTTTATGGTTTATTAATGAGAATAATAATTTTTAATCTAATTACTTAAAATATGCGTAAAAGTTTTAATTTATTTGCTTTATTTTAAGTTCATTACATATCAAGATTGTTGTTGCTGTTGCGAATCCCCCAGGTATAGGAAAGCCTACACCATGTCCAATAGATTCTGTCGCAGGCGACTGCCCTATGGGTAAGTGTAATATACAGCTTGACTTTAGTGACGAACCAAGAGGGCTGAAGACTGGCTAAACATCAAGACAACGCACTACGAACATATCAGACAGGGATCTATAGTTTAAAGTGGATTACAAACCACTACAAACGTCCATGGCACCGCCGGAATTCGAACCCGAAGCGTAAGGTACCGAGAGCCATGGTATTAGGTACTTGAGCCTTACGCTCCACGTTTAATATGACTGTAGAGCGTTGGGCGTAGGACTCAAAACCCTGCGCTATCTACTGTCTCGAAATCTGCCAGTAGGTAGACGCCCTTTAAATGAGGCTGTTGCGCCAATAAAGAAGAATAAATTATATATTGATTTGAGCTTTACCAAAAAAAAAAAAAAAAAATACGAGGTTTAATAAAATTCCCATTGATAAATTAAATTATATTACAATAATTACAATAATAATACAATTAATATTCTTGCTATCTAATAAGGAAAAAAATTATTATATTATGCTGTAATTTATTCATTAAAATATAAATCCTAAAAAATTTCATACTTACAATTCCAATTCAATTTTAGCACGTATAATATAAATAATTCATTATATTTAACAGTTTAAATATTTAATGTAGATAAAGTTTTATTTTTAATGGGTTTTTTTTTAAAAAAGAACATACATACACTTACAACAACAGGTGATTATATATCAATTAACTTTACAATAAAATTATTAACGTGTATTCCTAGCATATTAATGATTAATATTTTATCAAATGCCGTCTTTTTATTTGTAACGTTAAAAGAAAGAATACATCAGGGACCCATTGCAATTAATACCACAATAAATGCCATTGTAACAAAAGCCTCCATTTCCATCAACGTTAAAAGAATAAAAAAAAATGCCATAATGCCTTCTAATTGAAAACATTTACTCATGTAAATTACATTAATATGCCCCAACTCTCAATTTAAGCTGGATAAAATGACGGCTTTTTCAGACTTTCTGTCTGTATAAAAAACTATCCACTTTAGCCCAAAGAAATGTGATTATTGAATTGATCGGCAAAAGAATTCGTTAGCACAAGACAGTTGGAAAGAAAAAAAATAACAGAAAAGACTTTAGAAACTCAGCTTTAGGGCAAGAAATGTTATTTTCTTTTACTTTTGAATCACTAACTGCTTGATATCTGGTGATGCTGATTCGATTAAACTTACGTCACTATATCAGTTTTAAAAGAAAAAGCTAAAAATGACTTTGGATTTGATTTTTGTTCTTTACGCCTTGAAGCAATGGAGGCGAAAGCGTAACCTATATTCTTCCTTGGCCAAAAAAGAATCATTCTTTTAGATGATTCTAATTGATAATAGTCGACTTTATGGGAATAAGACCGGAAATTGGCGAATTATTGTTATTTTGTTTCTATTCATAACCTCCTTTGGCTATGATATTAAAATTTTATAACTTCGTTAAAAGTCTTACGTCATTTGCGTTTCATTAATTACGAACATCTAGAATATTTGAATATTTTTTAAGGATTATTAATGAGAATAATAATTTTTAATCTGATTACGTAAAGTATGCGTTAAAAGTTTTAATTTAAATACTGCTTATTTTAACTTCATTACATATCAAGATTGTTGTAATTGTTACTAATCCTCCTGATGCAGGAAAGCCTACAGGTTCAATAGACCCGGTCGCAGGCGATTGGCCCAAAGCTAATTCTAATATGCAGTTTCCCTTTAGCGAGGAACCATGAGGACTAAAGACTGACTGAAATCAAGACAAGCCCTGCAAACCATATTAGACCTGGACCTACAATTTAAAGTGATATCCAAACAACTCCAAACATCCACGGTACCGCCAGGATTGGAACCCGATAGCTGTGGTACCGAGAGCCAGAGCACTAGGTTCTTGAGAATCAGGCCCCTCGTCTAATATGACAGTAGAGTGTTGGACGCAGGTTTAATAACCCTTACCACGTAAAAAGAAAACATTTTCTGTCTCGAGATCTACCAGTAGGTAGACGGCCTTTACATGAGGCTGTTGTGCCAATAAAGAAGAATAAATTATATATTGATTTGAACTTTAATAAAAAAAAATACAAAGGTTAACAAAAACCCCATTGATAAAATTAAATTATATTATAATAATTGGAATAATGCAATTAATATGTTTGCTGTGAAATAAGAAAAAAATAATTTTATTCTTTCGTAATTCATTCATTAAATCCCATATGAATCCTAAAAAATTTCATATTCGTAAATACAAATTAATTTTTAGCACGTATAATAAAAATAGTTCATAATATTTAACAGTTTCAATATTTAATGTAGATAATGAATCACTATTTTTTAGTTTGCTTCTATTTTATTAAAAAAAAAAATAAAACATGCATATTCATACACCAACAGGTTATTATATATCAAATTAAATTTACAATAAATTATTAACGCACATTTCTAGCGTATTAATGATCTTTTATTTGTAACGTTAAAGAATACATCAGGGACCCATTGCAATTAATACCACAATAAATGCCATTGTAACAAAACCTCCATTTCCATCACCGTTAAAAAATAAAAAGAGCCATAATGCCTTCTAATTGAAAACATTTACTCATGTAAATTACATTAATATGCCCCAACTCTCAATTTAAGCTGGATAAAATGACGGCTTTTTCAGACTTTCTGTCTGTATAAAAAACTATCCACTTTAGCCCAAAGAAATGTGATTATTGAATTGATCGGCAAAAGAATTCGTTAGCACAAGACAGTAGGAAAGAAAAAAAAAATAGCAGAAAAGACTTTAGCAACTCAGCCTTAGGGCAAGAAATGTTATTTTCTTTTACTTTTGAGTCACTAACTGCTTGATATCTGGTGATGCTGATTCGATTAAACTTACGTCTCTATATCAGTTTTAAAAGAAAAAGCTAAAAATGACTTTGGATTTGATTTTTGCTCTTTACGCCTTGAAGCAATGGAGGCGAAAAGCGTAACCTATATTCTTTCTTGGCCAAAAAAGAATCATTGTTTTAGATGATTCTAATTGATAATAGTCGACTTTAGGGAATAAGACCGGAAATTGGCGAATTATTACTTTTTTTTTATACATATCATCCTTTGGCGATAATATTAAAATTTTATAACATCGTTAAAAGTCTTGCGTCATTTTCTTTTCATTAATTACGAACATCTAGAATATTTTAATATTTTTTTTAAGGATTATTAATGGAAATAAAAGTTTTTAATCTAATTACGTAAAACATGCGTTGAATGTTTTAATTTAATGACTGTTTATTTTAACTTAATTACATATACAGATTGTTGTTGTTGTTGTTACTAATTCCCCCTGATGCATGAAAGCCTATACCAGGTCCAATAGACCCCGTCGTTTATTAGACAGGATCCTGCAGTTTAAAGTGGATTTCAAACATCAGTATTCCATGGCGCCGGCTGTACTCGAACTTGAAGCCTGGAACATCGAGCAAGAGCGTTGTGATTCAGTTCTCGATTCAGGATCATATGAAGATTCTTTTACATATAAGGTTAGTAAAAGGTAGTTACGGATATGCGTGTTGTTTTGTTTCATGGTGTTCTTAGATACAAGTTAAGTTATTTCTCAAAATAAAAACTCGATGTTTAGCTGTCATATCTTGTTAAACTTTGCCAAGACAGCACTGCTCAACTGTAACACATAACACACGAAACATAATTATAGAACAAATATTTACAAAATTATATTCAAAACATGTTCGTTAAAGATCTTTGTACCCTCCGTTGTCCCTGGAATTCTACCCTCGACTGTTATACCCTCGGTACTGCCTGGAACTCTTCTTTCGATTGTTGCACCCTCAGTAATATCTGGCACTCTTCTATCGACTGTTGACTCAGTAATGCCTAGAACTATTCTTTCAACTGTTGTACCCTCAGTACTGCCTGAAACTCATAATGCCTGCCCTTTGTTGTACCCTCAATACTACCTGGAACTCTTTCGACTGTTGTACCCTCAGTACTGCCAGGAACACTTCTCTCGACTGATGTACCCTCAGTACAGCCTAGAACTCTTATATCGACTGTTGTACCCTCAGTTCAGCCTGGAACAATTCTTTCAACTGTTGTACTCTCAGTACTGCCTGGAACTCATCAGTTCAGTGTTGTACCCTCAGTACTACCTTGAACTCTTTCGACTGTTGAACCCTCAGTACTGCCAGAACACTTCTCTCAACTGATGTACCCTCAGTTCAGCTTGGAACTCTTTTATCGACTGTTGAAGCCTCAGTACCGCCTGGAATTATTCTCTCGACTGTTGTACCCTCAGTTTAGTCTGGAACACTTCTCTCAACTGCTGTACTCTCTGTACTGCCTGGAATTCTTATTTCGACTGCTGTACCCTCAGCAATGTATAGAATTCTTCAGTCCACTGTTGTACCCTCAGTACTGTCTGGAACTCTTCTCTCGGCTGATGTACCCTCAGTACTACCTGGAATTCTTTTCTTGGCTGCTGTACCATCAGTACTCTTTCCCTCTCCAATTTAGCGATTCTAAATTCTAATTTAAGTTTGTAAGTTTAACTTAAGTACTTACAAAGTTGAAAATTCACAACTACTTTTTTTAACTTTGTGATAATAATCAACACTAAAATGTTGAAAACTTGAAATAAGTAAATATGTATGTAGTAGTAAAAAGTGATTCAAAAATGTAAGGTACTTATATCAAGTTGAAAATTCATATCATCAAAATTATTAAAACAATAATTATAAAATTTATAATGATAGCAGTTATGTGCATAACTACAAAGATAACATACCATATGGAATAATGACAATTAAAAAAATTTGTATTTACTTTCTGATTATTTTATCACTGAAATGTTGAAAACTTGAAATAAGTAAATATGTAGTAGTAAAAAATGGTTAAAAGTGTAAGTACTTATCAAGTTGAAAATACGTATGACAAAAGTTATTAATATAAATTGTTCGCAATTATGTGCATCTAAAATGTGTCGCAAAATATACAAATTTAAATATTACCATGCATATTTAAACTAAAATCCATTAAAAAAATTTATATATGACGATAAATACTTTTATTATTTCTCATTAACTTTTAAGATACATTTTATTTTTTAATGCTTTATTTGTTGAATGACACCAACAAAGAAATTAAAATTAAAAAAAAAAAGAAATCGAGCCAACTTTCATAATTAAGTATAATTAAAAAGTAATTTCCTTTATTATCGCTGAATAAAAGAAATTATTAACAAAAATACCATCATTATCACCAGGTGAAAACGCAATAAAGGGGAAAGCCACAGATTAAAAAGCAACCCTTTCAGTTGATGATACCGGTCCTTTGGAGATTAATTTGCTTAAGCAACCGTTTCAACGTTAAAAGATAAGCTGATTGTTACCTTAACGCTTGTTTATACTGGGAAGGTGAAGGTGAATGCGTAATGAAAAGAACCCGCATATCAGAAATGCAGGTATGATATTTGCATTCTGATAAGTAGTAATTGGATATTTTGCAAGAGAATTAGCTCAACTTTATTGTTAACACACAATAAAGTGGATAATGAAATAAATTGAAGATTGTGCATTAGCTTTTGATGAATTTTTAATTATTCTACAGTATTAATTTAAAGATATTTTTGAAACTAAAGAGTTTTTATTTATGTTTTTGTTACGTTTTCGAAGTTTTATTTTGAACTTCATCGAGAAAAATTAAAAGTAATTAATAGTTAGTTATCCCGACCGTGTTTTTCCATTTTTTTATTTATTTATTAAGAAATGAGTTGTATAGATTATATCGAAAAATTGATATAAAGTCTATATAAAAAAGCTATTTATTATTGAAAAATAAATTCTGATATTTCATTTATAAATATGTATTCCATCAATGTTGCGAACATAGTAATAAAGCATGTGGGAATTAAAATAATTTGCTTATACATATCTTATAAGAATAAATTAATTAACAAAAGCCACATATAAGCTTTTACAGCAAAACTATTCTATTCATAAAATTGGATTTTCAATTCATGCGGAAATCCTATCCAAACATGAAAATTTATATTTTTACAAAATATTAAATTAAATTTCATTGTTTAATAATTATTCTTGTTTAACGGAAAGTAGAACAGTTCTTATACTCGATAAATAGTGAACATTTCACGTGCCATGTTTTTATGGGTAAAATTGAATCTCCTAACAATGGCAAACCTAAGATAATAAATCCAACTTAACATTGCCAAATATTGAACATTTCATGTGCCAAGTTTCTATGGGTAAATCTGAATCACATAATAATGGCAAAAACTGACAGAACTATTCCAACATAACATTGCCAAATAATAAACATTTCACATGCCATGTGAAATGTTTATATAATAAGTAAACCTAAATCACCTAAAAATGGCAAAACTAGCAGAATTAATCCAATATAGCATTGTGAAATGCTGAACCTTTCACGTACCAGGTTTCTATTGGTAAATCTAAATCACCTAACAATGGCAAACCTAACAGAATTAATACAACGTAACATAATGAACATTTCATGTGGCAGGTTTCTATGGGTAAACCTGAAACTCTAAACAACGGTAAACCTAACAGAACTAATCCAATGGTTTAAATAACTACCAAATAATGCCAAAACTAATTAACTGCCAAATAATGAACATTTCCCGTGAAAGGTTTCTATGGATAAACCTGAATCTCTCAACAATGGCAAACTTAACAGAACTAATCCAACGTAATATGCCCAAATAATGAACAGTTCACATGACAGGTACTGAAAAAAATTGAAAAAATATATTAATTGCTTTCATCACATATGTTAGTGTTTTAATTGAACAATAAAAGTATTGCATTTACATTTTGTTTTCGGATTTACTTAATTTATTTTCTTATTATTCATTCCAGGTATTTCATGAAAAATATATTATTCCGATTTTCTGAAAATATTATCCATATTTTTTTGAAATATACAATGCTTATTCGAAGAGTTTTCATCGAAAATGTACCAAAGTAAATGATGTTCCTCTTATTCATACTGCACGTACTAGATTTAAAGTAAAGGAAAAGAACTTTGGAACAAATTACACAAATAAAATTTTATTCGGAGAAACTAGTCTCAAATATCACTCAAAGAAAATTTTGAAATGAAAAAGAAGAAAAAGAAATATATTTAAAAGTAAAGATCTTTTTGAAATTAGAATTTAATTCCAACCAAGGTAGAACTTTTATCATGGTTTTTCAGATTTCTCAACGTTTTTCTACCAATGGGATCTTGAAAGAGGAGAAAATTAAAAATTCCTTATTTGGTCTCAAATATTTATTTTACAATTTTCGAAATTCTTAGTATTTTCAAAGAAGTTCAGGATTTTCTTGAATTGGAAAGCCTTCAATGGAAGATTTCGCAGTTTGAATAAATACTTCATTCGAAGTGAAAATCTTTTAAATCATTGAAAATGCTTCAGTGATAATTTTGTACGTCATTGAGAATGCTAGAGTGATAATTTTGTATGTCATTGAGAATGCTTCAGTGATAATTTTTCTGTGTCTTTAAAAATGTTTTAGTGATAATTTTATATTGTTCAAAATTTACTTAATTTGTGATGAATATTTTTAAAAATATTAATAAGTTTTTTTTTTTTTAAAATTTTTTATAATATCAAAAAATAAATTTTGTTTTTCTATATCTTACAAGTCTTTTTTCTTCTTTTCTAGTTGCCCGACCTTCACGCTACATATTGCCTATTTGATCGACAAAAAATAAATCCAAATACTAATACTTAATCTCTTAAAAACTAAATACAAAATATTAACAATTTTAAGTCTTCCCGCTAAAAAATATCACATTTTTTGTCTAGTTTATATTCATTAAATATTATATGATTCGATTAAATAAGACATATTTTTTTTAAGATTTTCCTAATAAAACAATTATTGTAAAATAATTACTAAACACAAAATCATAATTGATAATGTAAACACATAAGTTATAATTGCAGTTTTTTGAAGTAGAATAATCTAAATCATGAATCAATTCTATTATATGCAAAGGAAAGCAAATTAATTTGAGAAAAGCAAATTAATTTATTTGTACAAAATTATTTTTGTTGATTTGTTTCTCAAGTTATGAACCTGTTTATTTCGTAGGAAAATATTCGAAACAAAATTTAATAATTTATCAATATTTGTTTCAAATAATTTTCTAAAATTATAATTCTATCAATATATATTTATATATTTTCCTAGAATTATTTTTTCTTTTAATGTTTTTCTAAAATTATATTTATTTCAATACATATTTATATATTTCTCTAGAAATATTTTTCTAAAATTATATTTCCATCAATATATATTATCTATTTCTATAATATTTTTCTAAAAATATTCTTTTATATTTCTATATTCTTCTGTATAATTTATATATTTCTATAATATTTTCTAAAAAATATTCTTTTATATTTCTATATTCTTCTGTATAATTTATATATTTCTTTTATATTTTTCTGAATTATATTTCTATCAATATATATTTATCTATTTCAATTATATTTTTCTAAAAATATTCTTCTATGTTTCTATATTCTTCTATATAATATATATATATATATATATTTCTTTTATATTTTTCTAGAATTATTTTTTTACAAATATCTATAATTGGAACTTATTTCATGGATGATCTTGACATTACAAAAACAATTATTCCGAAAATTAATTTATTAAAAGCAATTCTATTAAAATCAATTATAAACTTTCAGATCACGATGAACATTACTTCACAATTTAAATACAGATATCAAAATTGCCTTTTTTTTTCCCCTTTAAACGCTTTTGGCAATCGCGTGGAAGAACTCTATCGTGATTTAATTCTCCTAAAACGCGAAAGTTTTTCAGAAACCATAAAACTCTTTTTTTTTTATGTCGGTTATAAAATAAATTTTTCCCTCCAACGATAAAATCAAAATACTTCGTCTTTGAAAAATTCGAGTGTAGGGGAAAAAAAAAACATTAAATATCCCTACAGAAAAAAAAAATCGCCAAATGTTTCATTTACGTTGGCGACTATTTCTTCTAAGTTAAGTACATTTTTGCTTAATGCCGATGTTCTCAGCTTGAATTTGGCCGTAGATCAAAGATTTTATCTTTTGTAATAAATTATACTGGCACACACGTAATATATTAAACATGCCTTAATTTTTTTCGTATTTAATTTTACTAAGGCCGTAAAACGGTTTTATTTACATCTCTTTCTTGATTAAATTTCATGTAATCATGGCTAAGTTCATTTGAAATTTCTTTAAAAAATTAATTGAATTATTAAATTTAGAGCTTTTAACGTTTAAGGTTTTACTTTTTTTTTAATCTGAGCTTTTTAAGTTTAGTATATTTTACTAATAGATATTTCTGAAAGTGATTTAAAATATATTATTTTTAAATGTATTTTTTTTAGAGTTGATAAATTAGATTAAATTAAAATTCAATTAATTTATACTTACAATTCTCAAAATTATTACATCTATATTACAACTCTCCATCAAATAGTTATTTAAATATTTAATAGAGAATTGTGTGTTGAATGTTTATTTACAAATCATTAATATTCATTGAGATACAAATAATAATTTTTTTAAGTATTTAAAGTAAATGAGCATTTTAAAAATAAATAATATATTATAACTAAGAATAAAATGCAGACCGATTGAATAAGATCGCTTGTTTCAATAATAAAATATTTTTAATTAAAATTATTTTACGCTAAGCTTAGCAAATATAAATTTTAACTTTTCCATGATATCGCGGTTAAATAATTTATTGTCATGAAATTTTAATTGACTTTAATTTTATATTTGCTGATTTATCAAACCTATGTAATTTGTGTATTTTTGGCAATGATGTTAAAAAGAATGATTTTATATTCATAAAGGAAATTCAAAACGTTCATCAAAATTAAATTTATATACGCACACATATAATATTTTAAACATGTTTTGATTTTTTTTCATTTCGTATTTAATTTATTAAGGCAGTATATTAACATGTCTTGATTAAATATAATAAAATGCAAAATGTTGAATTATAAAAACGATTACATCACATACTACATTGTTGTAAATCACCTACATAACAGTTCCAAGTACGATGTTTTTAATGCAAAAAGAATTTCATTTTTCTTGAAATAATTTTAAGTAAATACATTTAAATTTTAAATATTAGTTAAATATAGAGATTATATTTTAGTATGTTTAGCTCACAATCTAGACTATAATTTTTTTTTTTTTTTTTTTATTTTCTTGTAAAATGGCAGTGCTTTGAATAATGATTAAAGTTCAGACGAATAGGTTTCAACTCGATTGATAGAGTGGTTGACTTCCATTAACCGTTAGATTTTTTTCAATTTTTTTCCACACATGACATGCTAATGTCTGATCTTCTTTTACTAAAAAAATAGTCCAGGAAATTAATGATATGGTTTTCTTTATGAAACATCAGATGCTTAATGAATATAAAGTACTCTATATATGTTTAATGATTTCTATTGATATATATGCTTAAACTTCTAAGCCCCAATGAAAAAATATATAGGTGCCCATTATCAGGGGTATATATTTTCTCCTGCGTTATATTTTAAAAAGTATTAATGTTCAAGTTTATATAAATATATAAATCAAAAGGTGAACTCACAAGGAATGTGCATTTATATACATTTATCCACTCATTGAGGAGTTTACCTTTATATATATATCTTCTTGTTTGCTTAACGGGGTAGCAGCCCCATGGTGGAACAAGACTTCGTTCTACATACTTGTAAACTCCAAAACATGAGATGTTTTCTTTTACGGTTTAGGGGTGTCAGCCCTACGAATGTTTATTATCGCACTTGGTAGACATCTAAACCAAGCCCACAAACCCGTATAGACTCATGGTTGGAGGGAAAAGGCGTAACTTCTGTTGTGATGAAGCACACGTAAGTAGAAGTTTGACTTGGCTCCGTGACGCTTTACAGTCATATGAGACCGGTATCTATGGCTTAAAGGTAATTCCGAACCACTACAAACATCCATATCACCACCGAAATTCGAACCGGAAAACTGTGGCACCGAGCGGTAGTCACACGGCCATATATATTTTCAATAAATTAAAAGAAACGATATTATTTTTATTAAAAATAAGTATAGCATTACTAAAATGGCATTTTAAATTCTCTGAATGATTCTTTTATATACTTATTTATCAGATTTTTAGAATCGATTTTGTGAGAATTGTTCTTACAGCGAAATTACGTAAACAAAAAAAAAAATAATATTATAAATAACGTCTTCAGTTTGTTAAAAAAATTGATTTTTATTGAAATGAAATGTTAATGATTTGCATAATTATTTTACATAAAGATATTTATTAAGAAAATTCACCATTATAATCATTCTATAAAATGGGGTTTTTTACTTTGTATAAAAAAAAAAAATAATACTCAATTAATTCCATCTTTTTTGTTTACATATTATATTTATTTTTTTATTTCTCAGGACAAAAACACAACGAATTAACACAGCAATTATCTGTTATTTTCTAAATTTATGTCATAAAAAAAAAAATTATACTTATTTTGTGGAATAATAATTAACGAAATCCGATTAATTTGAAGAGAAAAAAATTGTTTTGATATTAAAAATAATTTCAGACAATATTTCAGTAACCCTTTTATTCTATTATGCATATAATTTTTTTTTTTTTTTTAAAGAAAAATAAATAAAATATATTATGCAGCATAAAAGTCATATAAAGATAATTATATTAATTTTTCTTAATTATGTTGCTTTGAAAGAGCAGTTCTAATAAACTATTATTTTTAACATCACAAAAAATATTCACCGAAATATGATAGAAACAGAAACTTAGTTAATTTCCATAATTAAATCTTGATGCATTAGAATAAAAACTGAATTTTTATAAAAATGATTTTTCAATGTATCTAATTCAACGGGTTCTTTTATTTCTTGAAAAAAAAAAAAAAAAAATGCGTCATCAATAATGAATAATTTAAGGAATTCCATTTTCTTTTCAGTTTAATTAAGTAATATCAAACATTTCATTAGTTATGTGTGTGTTTAAGTAAATTTATTTTGTAAGAGAAACATGTCAATACCACATGCATGTCAGTAACTAATTTACGTTTTGCTTAATATTTTTTAATTATATTTATGTTGTAACTGATTGCTGAGTTATGCATTTTTTCTAATATCGTCTTTTCTTAGAATAATCTATTTATCCTTTGCAGAATAACTCATCAGATAATCTTCATGCCTTTTATACAATCTATTATTTATGCATTTTGTACAAAATAAGCCAAATCTACCTTCAACTTATTTCTAAAATAATAAATAATATATGTTTGTTTTTATGAAATAATTTCATTATTTATCAATACACATCTAAATGTTTAATTTACAAATTATCAATTTATAATTTACCCCCTCTTGCTATTAGGCAATATTCTTTAATGTAATCTTTTACACGAAATCCATTAAATTAGTTGTTTAAACTTAATTCAAAAATGTAATAATGAAATCTACACCACTTTAGTAAGAACTCCATCAATGCACTCTGACAAATGGCAGTACAATATTCCAATATATTAAAAATGTTTGGCAATCAAAATTTCAATCTATAAAGTCACTAATGTCTGTATTTTGAAGAATTTAAGCAATAAATATATGTTTATTCTTCAGTGAAATATTCCAGGTATTTATCAGCATATGCATACAAACCATTTTTCATTTTTTACAAATAATTCAATTTCTATCTCCCTCAATATCAGTCATCACGTAAAATTCATTAATTCAATACTTTACCAGAAATCCATTATAAATTGCTTCTTTAACCACAATTAAAGAATATAATTAACTTCCCAACTTTAACCCCACTTTCACAAGAACTCGTCAATGCGTCCTGTCTGATTGCAGTGCAACAATGGCACACCCAGAAGTGTCTTCTTGTCAATTTACCATTGTGACCACATCCATTCATGTCGTGCCAGCGATTGCCTTTGCGACTGCAGATCTATCATGGGGTTTTGAGATTTCTGTGACAACTTCATCGCTCACTTCTGCACTGCTGGAGGAACAACAGCTTGCAGCCTTCCCACCCACCAAAAGCTGCATGGCCATCCATACGTAAGAGGTCGTATAATAACTGCTTTTGAATTCTTAATCTTTGTCAGATATCTAGCTGGGTCTTTTAAAATAAAATGTTTCGTTGTAGGATTATTGTGAGTAGCGATAGATGAATAAATAATGTTATTTGTTTAAGTATCAAGCGGTCGCGGGCAATTAACGTGGGGATTTGTCCATTGGAATATGGGGAGGAATTTATGTATGATGCTTCTCGGATTGATTTTTAATGAGGGAATAATATTTCAAAAGGGAGAGAGAATGAATTCCTGTGTTTGCATAATTTCCAAAGATTAAACAAATTTGGGTAGCATAGTTCTGAAGAGAAAGTGCCGAGGTTTATGAAATGCTTTTCTAATCTCTCGTCTTCAATTATTCTTGATGTTGAGGCACAAAATATGTAGAGGCTTATGGATAATAATGAGTTTGTTCAGTGTGAGGTTTTTTAGACAGGCAGGTTGAACTGTAAATAATCTTCCGGATTTTTAATTATAACTAAAGCTATTTTAATTAATAAATATTATGACAGTATAATATCAAATTTTCTGTTCTTGAAAATAAAAATGAAATTGCACAATAGAGATGTGAATTTAATTATTATTATCATAGAAAGATAATGCTTCATGGCAAATATAACAGTTTATTGTAGTTAAGTAGTTAAATAGTTAAGCAGTTAAGTCAGTTTAGTAATACGAATATAGTTAGAACAATAATCGTTTGAAAGAAATGTGTGTGTTTTAATTAAAATATTACACGCCCTAAATATGTATAGTTATATGTGATATTACACGACATATGTATATTTATATACACTCAAAATTAGTTTCTTTATATTGATCGATAATTATTATATAGGGTGTAAACTGTTATTGACAATAGAACTGTCTAATAATATAAAATACACACACTATGTCACAATGGATATCATTTAGTTTAAAGACGATGACCAACAAAAAGTATGGCTCTTAGACGTTTTTCTTAACTATATATGTGAGTTGATTTGCTGTCCTCGATATTTTACTTAAACAATTCAAAATTACTTTTTATGAATGGATCATAATACACTTGCTTACTTATATGTCCCCGCAAGTGATGTAAGAATATAATATATATATATATATAGCTGAATGATGAATAAATAATGTTATTTTCTTAAGTGTCAAGCGGCCGCAGGCAATTAACGACATCATGTAAAATTCCTCAATTCGGTATTTTACACAAAATACATTACAAATTGCTTCTTTAACCGCAATTAAAGATTATATTTAAGCAAACTATCCCACTTTCACAGAAACTCGTCAATTCGTCCTGGCAGATTGCAGTGCAACAATGTCACACCCAGAAATGTCTTCTCGTCCATTTATCATTGTGACCACATCCATTCATGCTGTGCCAACAATTGCTCTCTCGACTTCAGATCTATCATGGGGTTTTGAGATTTCTGTGACAACTTCATTGCTCACTTCTGCACTGCTGGAGGAACAACAACTTGCACCCCTCCCACCCCTCAAAAGCTGCATGGCCATCCATACGTAAGAGGTCGTATAATAACTGCTTTTGAATTCTTAATCTTTGTCAGATATCTAGCCGGGGCTTCTAAAAATATAATGTTTCGCAGTAGGATGATTGCGCGTAGCGAGAGAGAAGAATAAATGATGTTATTTACTTAAGTATCAAGCGGTCACGTGCAATTAACGTGGGGATTTGTCCCTTGGAATATGGGGTGGAATTCATGTATAATGTTTCTCGGATTGATTTTTAATGAGAGAATAATATTTCAAATGAGAGCGAGAATGAATGCCTGTGTTTGCATAATTTCCAAAGATTAAACAAATTTGGGTAGCATAGTTTTGAAAAAGGTGGCGAGGTTTATGTAATGCTTTTCTAATCTCTCGTCTTGAATAATTCTTTCGGTTGACGTACAAATTATGTAGAGGCTTATCAATAATAATGAGTTTGTTCAGTGTGAGGTTTTAGAACAGGAGTTTTAAATGTAAATAATCTTCCGGATTTTTAATTATAACTAAAAGCTATATTAATTAATAAGAATTATGTGAGTATAATATCAAATTGCTATGCTTGAAAATAAAAATCAAATTTTGCTATACTGATCTGTAATTAATTACTATTATCATAGGACATAATAGTTTCGTGGAATATCTCGAGATATAATATTAATATTTATAAATATACGTCTATTTTTTTGATTAAAAACAAGAACAAAAACAATTTAAAATTTACTTATTATTGCTATCAAACAACATTCTTTTAATTCAATAATTTACTCAAAGCCCATTATAAATTAGCTGTTTAACCTTAACCAACCCCTACCTTATTTGCCCACGACCACTTGATAAGTAAATAGCATTATTTATTCATCTCTAGCTACGAGCAATAATCCTACTGCGAAACATTTTATTTTTAGCAGACCCGCTAGATATCTGACAAAGATTAAGAATTCAAAAGCATCAATTCAAAAAACGCAATAATGATGAACTCAGATAAACGCAGTTACACCACTTTTGCAAGAACTTCATCAGTGCATCCTGACAGACGACAGTAGAAGTATTCAATATATTAAAAATATTTTGCAATCAAAATTTCAATTTATAAAATCACTAATGCCTGAATTCCTGTCGAAACTAAACAATAAACATATGTTTATTCTTTAGTAAAATATTCTCGGTATATATCAGCATACGTATACAAACCATTTTTCATTTACAAAGAATTCAAATTATATCTCCCTCATGTCAAATTTCTTAATTCAATACTTTACCCAAAATCCATTATAAATTGCTTCTTTAACCTCAATTAAAAAACAATTAAGCAAAATATCCCACTTTCACAGGAACTCGTCACTGCGTCCTGGCAGATTGCAGTGCAACAATGGCACACCCAGAAGTGTCTTCTCCTCGTCCATTTACCATTGTGACCCTTCATGTCGTGCCAGCAATTGCTGTTGCGACTGCAGATATATCATGGGGTTTTGAGATTTCTGTGACAACTTCATCGCTCACTCCTGCACTGCTGGAGGAACAACAGCTTGCAGCCCCCCCCCCCAAAAGCTGCATGGCCATCCATACGTAAGTAGTCGTATAATAACTGCTTTTGAATTCTTAATCTTTGTCAGGTATCTAGCAGGACTTCTAAAAATAAAATATTTCACAGTAGCGACTGAGATGAATAAATATTGTTATTTACTTAAGTTTCAAGCGGTCGCGGGCAATTAACGGAAGGAATTTATGTATAATGCTTCTCGGATTGATTTTTAATGATGGAATAATATTTCAAAAGAAAGAGAGAATGACTGCCTGTGTTTGCATAATTTCCAAAGATTAAACAAATCAGGGTAGCATAGATTTGAAGAAGGTGCCGAGGTTTATATAATGCTTTTCTAATCTCTCGTCTTCAATTATTCTTGCGGTTAATGCACAAAATATGTAGAGGCTTATGGATAATAATAAGTTTGTTCAGTGTGAGGCTTTAGACAGGGAATTTTAAAATCTGAATATTCTTCCCGATTTTTAATTATAACTAAAAGCTATATCAATTAATAATTATTACGCAAGTATAATATCAAAATATTCTATTCATGAAAATAAAATGAAATTTTTGCCATTGAGATTTAAAATTATTTACTATTATCCCAGAAAAATAATGTTCCGTGAAAAATATAACAATTTCTTTTATCGTAAGAAATATAGTTATAGCAATAATTGTTTTAAAGAAATTGCGTTTTAATTAATATGCTGCAAGTTCTCAATAAGTATATTTATATGTGTTAATACGTCTTAGATATTTATATGTACTCAGCATTAGTTTTTTAATTTTAATTGACCAGTATTGTCTATTGTGGAACTGTTATTGATAATAGAACTATCTAATAATGTAAAATGCACACACTACGACACAATGAATATCATTTAGTTTAAAGACGGTGACATAATAAAAAATATGGCTCTTCGACGTATTTCTATTTATGTGATTTGATCTGTCTGCCCTGATATATTTGTGCAATACTAAATTAAAGAATTAAACAATTTAATTAATCAAACTATCTCACTTTCACAGAAACTCGTCAATGTATCCTGACAGATTGCAAGGCAGCAATGACATACCCAGAAATGTCTTCTCCTCATCCATTTGGGGCCAGATGGTCGAGTAGCTAGCGCGCTGGCATTCAGTACCACATGTTTCGGGTTCGAGTCCCTTCGGTGCCATATAAGTTTGTAGTGGATATGAATCCATTTTAAACTGTAGGTCCGTTTAGCCTGAATTGTGCAAAGGAAGCCGTAGAGCGACAAACAAAATCTCGTCCATTTACCCTTGTGACCACATTCATTCATGCCGTGCCAGCAATTGCCCTTGCGACTGCAGATCTATCATGGGGCTTTGAGATTTCTGTGACAACTTCATCGCTCACTTCTGCACTGCTGGAGGAACAACAGCTTGCACCCCTCCCCCGCCCCCACAAGCAGCATGGCCATCCATACTTAAGAGGTCGTATAATAACTGCTTTTGAATTCTTAATCTATGTCAGATATCTAGCGGGTCTTCTAAAAAAATGAAACGTTTCGCTGCAGGATTATTGTGCGTAACAAGAGAGATGAATAAATTATGTTATTTACTTAAGTATCAAGCGTTTGCGGACAATTAATGTGGGGATTTGTCCCCTGGAATATGAGAAGGGATTTGTGTATAATGCTTGCCGGATTGATTTTTAATGAGGGAAAAATATTTCAAAAGATAGAGAGAATGAATGAATGCCTGTGTTTGCATATTTTCCAAAGATTAAACAAATCAGGGTAGCATAGTTTTTGAAGAAGGTGCCGAGGTTTATATAATGCTTTTCTAATCTCTCGTCTTCAATTATTCTTGCTGTTAATGCACAAAAATATGTAGAGGCTTATGGATAATAATGAATTTGTTCAGTGTGATATTTTAAACCGGGATGTTGAAATGTAAATAATCTTCCGGGTTTTTAATTATAACTAAAAGCTGTATTAATTAATATATATTACGTGAGTTTAATATCAAATCTTCTATTCATGAAAATAAAAATTAAATTTTGCAATAATGATCTGTAATTAATTACTATTATCAGAGAAAATAATAGTGTCGTGGAAAATCTGGAGATATAATAATTATATTTATCAATATATGTCTAAATTTTAATTAAAAAAAATAATTTACAATTTATTCACTCTTGCTATTAAACAACAATCTTTAATTTAGTACTTTTCAAAGTCCATTATAAATTAGTGGTTTAACCTCCATTCTAAAACGCAGATAAACGCAAAAAAATACACCGTTTATGTAAGAACTTCATCAGTGTGTCCTCACAGATGGCAGTAAAAGTCACCAATAAATTAAAAATATTTTGTAATCAATATTTCAATTTATAAAATCAGTAGAGCCTGTTTTCCCGTCAAACTTAAACAAGAAATTTATGTTTATTCTTTAGTAAAATATTCTCGGTATTTATCCACATACGTATGCAAACAATTTTTCATTTACAAAAAGTTCAAATTATATCTTCCTCAATATCACTCATCATGTAAAATTCCTTAATTCAATAATTTACCCAAAATCCATTTTAAATTGCTTCTTTAACCTCAATTAAAGAATATAATTAAAAAACTACCCCACTTTCACATGAACTCGTCAATACGTCCTGGCGGATTGCAGTGCAACAATGGCACACCCAGAAGTGTCTTTTTTCCTCGTCCATTTACCATTGTGACCACATCCATTCATGCCGTGCCAGCAATTGCTCTCGCGACTGCAGATCTATCATGGGGTTTTGAGATTTCTGTGACAACTTCATCGCTCACTTCTGCACTGCTGGAGGAACAACAACTTGGCACCCCCCCCAAAAGCTGCATGGCCATCCATACGTAAGAGTCGTATAATAACTGCTTTTGAATTCTTAATCTTTGTCAGATATCTAGCCGGGACTTTCTAAAATAAAATGTTTCGCTGTAGGATTATTGTGCGTAGCGAGAGATGAATAAATAATGTTATTTGCTTAAGTATCAAGCGATTAACGTGGGCAATTATCGTGGGGATTTGTCCATTGGAGTATGGGGAGGAATTTATGCATTATGCTTCTCGGATTGATTTTTAATGAGGGAATAATATTTCAAAAGGAGAGAGAATGAATGTCTGTGTTTGCATAATTTCCAAAGATTAAACAAATTTGGGCAGCATAGTTTAGAAGAAGGTGCCGAGGTTTATACAATGCTTTTCTAATCTCTCGTCTTCAATTATTCTTGCTGTTGATGCACAAAAATATGTTGCGGCTTATCGATAATAATGAGTTTGTTCAGTGTGATGATTTAGACAGGGTTGGTGATATGTAAATAATCATCCGGATTTTTAATTATAATTAAAAGCTATATTAATTAATAATCATTATGGGAGTATAATATCAAATTTTCTGATGAAAATAAAAGAAATATTACAACAGAGATTTGTAATTAATTACTATTATCATAGAAAAATAATTGTTTTGTCGTATATCTAGATATATAATATTTATATTTATAACATGCGTCTAAATGTTTAATTAAAAAAAGAAAAAAAATCAATTTATAATTTTCTCACTCTTGCTGTCTATCATACAAAATTCTTTAATTTAATACTTTAATCAAAGTTAATTATAAATTAGTTGTTTAACCTCAATTCTAAAACACAATAATGATAAGACGCAGATAAACGCAGTTACACAAATTTCGCAAGAACTTCATCAGTGTGTCTTGATACAGGGTAGTACAAGATTCCAAAATATTGAAAATGTATTGCAATCAAAATTTCAGTTTATAAAATCACTAACGTCTGCATTCCTGCATGTGTGCATGTCTGCATGAAAAATTTAGACTTATTTTGTGGAATAATAATTAACGAAAATTCGATTAATTTGAAGAGAAAAAAAAAATTGTTTTGATATTAAAAAATAATTTCATTCAATATTTCAACCCTTTATTCTATTATGCACATAAAATTATCTTTTTTTTTAAGAAAAGTAAATAAAATATATTATTTAGCATGAAAGTTATATGAAGATAATAATATTATTTTTTTCTTAATTATGTTGTTTTGAAAGAGCAGTCTTGATAAACTATTATATCTACCATCACAAAAAATATTCAGTGAAGTAAGATATATACCGAAACTAAGTTAATTTCCATAATTAAATCTTGATGTGTTAGAATAAAAAATTGAATTTTATAAAAATGATTTTTCGATGTGCCATTTCATGGGGTTATTTTATTTCATAAAAGAAAAATAAAATTATTTATAAGTAGAGAGTAATTTAAGGAAATTCATTTTCCTTTTGGTTTAATTAAGTAAAATCTAACATTTCATTGGATAAATTCATTTTGTAAAAGAAACATGTCAATACGATATGCATGCCAGTTACAAGTTTACATTTTTCTTCACATTTTTGATTATGTTATGTTGTAAAATAATCACTTAGTTATGTATTTTTTTTTTTCTTTTCCAATATCTTCTTGTCTTAAAATAATATATTTAACCTTTGTAGAATAACTCTTCAGCTAATCTTCATGCCTTTTATACATCCATTTTGTACAAAAATATGCCGAATATGCATTCAACTTATTTCTAAATTATTAAATAAGAGGTTTTTAAGAGATAATTGTTTAAGAAATAATTACATTATTTATCAATATACAAATGAATGTTTAATTTACAAATTATAAATTTATAATTTACTCACGCTTGCTATCATGCAATATTCTTTAATTTAATATTTTGCACGAAGTCCATTATGAATTAAGTGTTTAACCTCAATTTAAAAAGGTAATAATGTGAATTACACCGTTTTCGCATGAATTTTATCAGTGCTCCCTGATAGATGACAGTCGAAGTGTCCAATATATTAAAAAATATATTGCAATTAAAATTTCAATTTATAAAATCGCTATTGTCTGCATTCCTGTCAAAATTAGACAATAAATATATGTTTTTTCTTTAGTAAAATATTCTCGGTATTTATAAGTGCACGTATACAAATAGTTTTTCATTTACAAAGAATTCAATTTATATCTTCCTCAATATGTGTCATCATGTAAAATTTCATAATTCAATACCTTACCCAAATTCCATTATAAATTGCTTCCTTAAACTCAATTAAAGAATATAACTAAGCAAACTACCCCCCACTTTCACAGGAACTCGTCAATGCGTCCTGGCAGATTGCAGTGCAACAATGGCATATCCAGAAGTGTCTTCTCCTCGTCCATTTACCATTGTGATCACATCCATTCATGCCGTGCCAGCAATTGGTCTCGCGACTGCAGATCTATCATGGGGTTTTGAGATTTCTGTGACAACTTCATCGCTCACTTCTGCACTGCTGGAGGAACAACAGCTTGCACCCCTCCCACCCCCAAAAGCTGCATGGCCGTCCATACGTAAGAGGTCATGTAATAACTGCTTTTGAATTCTTAATCTTTGTCAGATATCTAGCCGGGACTTCTAAAAATAAAATGTTTCGCTTTAGGATTATTGCGCTTAGCGAGAGAGATGAATAAATAATGTTATTTACTTATGTATCAAGCGGTCGCGGGCAATTAACGTGGGGGATTTGTCCTTCGGAATATGGGAAGGAATTTATGTATAATTCTTCTCGGATTGATTTTTAATGAGGGAAAAATATTTCAAAAGAGAGAGAGAATGCCTTTGTTTGCATAATTTCCAAAGATTAAACAAATTTGGGTAGCATAGTTTTGAAGGTGACGATGTTTATGTAATGCTTTTCTAATCTCTCGTCATCAATAATTTTTGCGGTTGATGCAAAAATATGTAGAGGCTTATCAATAATAATGAGTTTGTTCAGTGTGAGGTTTTAGACAGGAAGCTGAAATGTAAATAATCTTCCGGATTTTTAATTATACCCAAATCTGTATTAATTAATAAGTATTAAGCTAGTATAATATCAAATTTTTTATTCGTGATAATAAAAATGAAATTTTGCAAAAATGATCTGTACTATTATCAGATGGAATACTAATTTCGTGAAAATCTAGAGATATAATATTTACATTTACCAATATACGTCTAAATTTTTAATTAAAAATAAATAAAGAAAATTAATTTACAATTTGTTCTCTCTTGATATCATACAATATTTTTAATTTAATGTTTTACTCAAAGTCCACGATAAATTAATTGTTTAACCTCAATTATAAAAACGCAATATTGTTAAAACGCAGATAAATGTATAACACCATTTTTAGAAAAATAACTTCATAAGTGTGTCCTGAAGATATTTTAAAAGTCTCCAATATATTAAAAATACATTGCAATCAAAATTCCAACCTATAAAATCATTAATTCTGTATTCCTGTCAAAATTAACAATAAATATATGTTCAAAAGATAGTAAATTATTATTGTTATTTATCAGAATACTTATGCAAAAATATTTTTCATTTACATAGAATTCAATTTATATCTTCGTCATATCATTCGTCATGTAAACAAATTTTGATTCCATACTCAAAAAAAAAGAAGATTCAGAAAATCATCCATTAGAAAATCCAGAATAGAGAAAATCAGAAAATCCATTATAAAAATTCTTCAACCTCACTACGAATATAATTAACAATTATTACACTTTCACAGGAACTCGTCAATGGGACCTGCAGATTGCAGTGCAGCAATGGCACACCCAGAAGTTCTTCTCAACTCGTTCATTTACCATTGTGATCACATCCATTCATGCCGTGCCAGCAATTGCTCTCGCGACTGCAGATCTATCATGGGGTTTTGAGATTTCTGTGACAATTCATCGCTCACTTCTGCACTGCTGGAGGTTACAACAGCTTGCACCCTCCCACCTAAAAGCTGCATGGCCGTCCATACGTAAGAGGTCGTGTAATAACTGCTTTTGAATTCTTAATCTTTCTCAGATATCTAGCGGTCTCTAAAAATAAAATGTTTCGCTTTTAGATTATTGTGCGTAGCGAGAGAGATAAATAAATAATGTTTAAATTATCTTTAGTATCAAGCGGTCGCGGGCAATTAACGTGGGGATTTGTAATTTGGAGTATAAAAGGAATTTATGTATAATGCTTCTTTTGATTTTTAGTATTTTTAATATTTCAAAAGAAAAAAAATGCAATTATGAATGAAATATTAATTTAACAATAAGTTTATTTTAAAAACTGTATTATTTATTGTAAATATATTTTCAAAAAATATAAAATATTTATTGAATACATGCCTTTGGGAATGCCGAATATAATCTGATTTACTCTTTTCTACTAAAAGGAATTTCAGCATAAAATATTTAAATAATTGTTTAAACAAATTTTACCTTAAAAATAAAATAAACATTGCTTGGAATTTTTCTAATGCACTTTTTCCAAATATTTTTGTCTTAGATTTTCAAGTTTCTATTGAAAAATTTTCAATATAAAACTACTGTATTTTTAACATTTATTACCTTTTTCATTTCCAGTATTTTGATGTATTTACAAACTGCGATCATTGTGGACATGCCATTTATTCTTAAAACAACTATTTTTCTAATTTATATGCAGATTACTTTGTTTATAAAAATTTTTGTTCCTACGATAGTAACATTATTTTTTTTGCTATAATTGTTCAGAGGCTTTTTGTGATAACATTAATTAAAATTTCATTATAAGAATTATAAATTTTCTTTAAAATTTATTTTATTAATCTTACTTTTAATATGTTACTCTTTATTCAGAGTACATTCTTTTAAAAAATAACTAATAAGTATTTCCCTAATGGCAACGAAGAACGAATCAAGTAATTTTTTTCTTAGTTTTTTTTTGAAATACAATAATTTGATAAGATTTTTGTTTTACTCTTGTATAAATAAGATATGTTTACATATAAATTAGCTCTTGTTTAAATATATCTACTATTTATTTATTTATTTATTTTCATTTCTGGGAAAAAATAATTTAATAAACATTTTGTGAAACAGTTTTCTTTTTAAGCCTACAATATATTTTTAATATCATTAAAGAAAAAAAAATTTTGATAAGAATTAAAAACCTCAAATATTTATTGTTGTGAAGATAAAAAAATCCGCGATGGCAACTAACCAAATTTGATGTTAGTTTGGAACATTTAATATATCATTATAAGAATTTTTTTACTCTTTAAGAATTTATTTTAATAAATTTTAATAATTTATTCAATAATCAGTGTGCATTTCTTTAAAAAAAAAATTAATAAATATTTCCCTAATGTCAAAATTAGGTATTGTTTTTCGGCCCTTCTGATATACAATAGTTCTATAAGAATTTTCTTTTTACTCTTGTATAAATACGATATGTATAATTTAGATTTGTTTAAATATGTGTATTATTTTCTTTTCATTTCAGAAAAAAAAATTATTTAACAAAAATTTTCGAGAATTTTTTTTTTAGCCTATAGTAAAATAGTTTTTAAAATTCTCATTAAAGAAAATTTAAAAAATGGCTGATAAGAATTAAAAATATCAAAAATATATTGTTGTGAAGATAAGGATTCTTTGATGGCAAATAACCAAATTTGATGCTAGTTCGGATATTTTAAAAGTTTCATTCTAAAATTATAAATTTACTTTCAAATTTATTTTAATAATCTTACTTTTAAAATTTTATTCAATAATTAGCGTGTATTTGTTTAAAACAATAATTAATAAGTATTTCCTAATAGCAAATAATCAAGTATTGTTTTGTTTTGTTCTGAAATACAATAATTCGATAATAATTTTCTTTTTACTCTTGTATAAATTAGTTATTGTTTAAATATTTTAATTATTTTCTTCCAATTCAAAAAAAAATTGATTTAATAAACATTTTTGAAACTTTTTTTTCTTTTCAAGCCTATATTAAGATAATTTTGTGAAACGGTTTTTTTTCATTTAAGTTTACATTAAAATAATTTTATGAAAGGTTTTTTTCTTTTCTTTTTTTAAGTTTACATTAAAAAGAATTCTGTGAAACGTTTTTTTTCTTTTTCAAGTTTATATTATAAGAATTTTGTGAACCTGTTTTTCTTTTTAAGTCTATAGTAAAATATTTTTTTAATTCTCACTAATAAAATATAAAACTGACGGATAACTATTAAAAACATCAAAAATATATTATCTTGAAGTTGATGATTTGGTGATGGTATCTAACCAAATTTGATGTTGGTTTTGATGATTGATTTTTTTTTTTTTCTCTATACTATCAATAGCGGTTAATAATATGTGATATAAATTTTTGGTTTAGATTTTTATTCTTAAATGCAGGCAAAGCTAAATCCCGTGGTTTCTTTATACCAATCCTGATTCCGTATTTCTTAAGTAGATGAAAAAAAATGACCCACTGCAAGCAAATGATGCTTTTACTATACAACACACAAGAAATATATTGATATAAATAACAAAGGTCTGATGATACGAAACAGACAGATTACAAAAGCGAAAGTCGAAATTATTCTTCACCAAAATATCACTGGCTTCTAACATTTCCATCTCTCTCTCTATTATTTACATTCTTTTCACTACATTTCCTGGCGAAAAAATTACATCCACAATCTTTCCTTCGGTAGAATAAATAAGGAAAAAAAAAAAAAAAAATAAGGTGACCAAGATTTTGAATTTCCTTCCGCCATTTTTTTACAGGGCTTTTGTTGTCGGTGTGAAATTGGGCTAAAGCCTTGGTACAAAAGGTCAATCATGTGTGGCGGGAAAAATTTCTCTTTAGAAAGTTCCGGTCGCTTGCTCGAAAGAGGACAGTCCTTCCCCCCCTCTCCCAACTCCTTATTGATCAAGAACAGTAGGGGGGACCGAATAAATACTGAACAATTGCAATGCGTTGGGACCCTTTGGAAGATTTTATTATTGAGATACAATACGAAAACTATATTTTTGAATATTTATTTTTAATAAATCTTTTTATTTTGTACATCAATGTATATGGATAATACTGAATTAATTATTAATATATATATATATATATATAAATTTGATAATTATAATTTTATAAATATTTTATTATTTAATAATTTTATAATATTATTAATAACATTATTAAAATTATTAAATTACTGCGAATATTAATTATATATATATATATATATATAACTTTATTTGTTAATATTTTATTTTAATTTCATTGCTATTTTTATCACTTTATATACTAAAAAAAGACATTTTTCAATTTAGTGTAAAATGAAACAAGTGATATAAAAAAAAAAAAAAAAAAATATTTTTAAGTCAATTCCTACTTTTTTTGTACTATATTGCAGAAAGTCCTTTATGAATAATTTTTACTCATTTTTTTAAGTTTATCGGGCGCCATCTATTGGTAGATATATGCAATTTAAATCTAAATAAAAACTAAAATTAATTAATTAAATTTTATTAATGAATTAATATTTGAAAAACTGTATTAACCTCAAGTGTTATCCACTACAAGTTCAAAAAAATGCATTTGGACTTGAGTGGATGAATAAATAGTATTTTATGAACGATTGAAAATTTCAACAAGATATATATATAGGGAGAGTGTGGAAGGAATTGAAAAAAAAAAAATACACAAACATTTACATTCTAATTAATTATTAGTAAAAATTTATTCAATGGGGATTATTTTATCTTTTTAAGTGTATGAGATGTTAATAAATTAAAATATGTGCGACAATATATTTTCAAAGCTACTTAGGTTATTATTTTTTATTTCGCATACAGTCTTAATTCGTTCAATGCCTGAGATAAATGCAGGTTTGCTAATGCTATTTTGGCCTAAAGGTATCTATCGATCTAAAATCTCACGTGGTAGAGATGCCAGCCTATAGGAAATCTGATTCATTTCCCACTCAATATTTTCTACTGGCCGACGTTTCGTAAAGTGAGATATTATTATCAATGGATATTCACCTTAAAACTGTTAAGTCAATTCACTTACATTCGGGTAAATTGCTCAGCGGGAGAATTCTCACGTTTATATAGACCGGATATAGTCCATATATATAGCTACTCGAAAAAGGGTGATAGAACGGGCTTATATTTTATTTCTGTTTCCATTATTTTGTTCTTCACTTCTAAATACCAGAAAAAATTATAATTTTTAAACACGTTTATAACTTGTAGTATCCTATTGTTCATTTTCATACAATTATATTATTTTCAGTTATATTATACAATTATATTATATCATTTTCAGAAAATAATATTATTTTAGCAATATAGAGTTCGGAAAAATAATGGAACACCCAGTTTCTATGCAGGGAAAACAAACACAAAACAACTGTGCCACGGAAGCATGTTTTCTTTACCAGAATACGATTGGCCATCTGGCATTCAAAGTGATATGAGTGGTCTGCAGAAAATAACTATCGAATGAGTATGTTTTTATTTCATTTTTGAAAAATATTCCGCACCATAGTGAGGTAGAAATATAAACATATAAAACCTTGAGGTTTTAAAGGACACCTGGGTAAAATAAGAATGACCACCTCAAGCCTGTTGGCACTGGGAGGAATGACCATTTGAGTAACATAGTACTTTTTGTAGAACGTATAAAAAATAGACTTTATTCATTCCTTATATTAGCTCACACTCTCCCCTATATATATCTTGTTCAAATTTTCAATAGTTCATAAAATACTTTTTTATTCATCCACTCAAGTTCAAATAGAACTTGTGGTGGATGACACTGGATGTTAATACAGTTTTTTCAAAGATTAATTCAGTAACTAAATTTAATTAATTAATTTTAGTTTCTTTTAGATTTAAGTTTCACATATCTAACAATAGATGGCGCCAGATAAACTTAAAAAAATGAATGAAAATTATTTATAAAGGACTTTCTGTTGCATTATAGTGAAAAAAAGTAGGAATTGACTTTACATTTTTTTTTTTATATTACTGGTTTTAAGTGACGTTGTAATTTTAATGTAGGCTATTAAACCCATTGAGCAACTATTTAATTTTATAGTTTGATTCAGTTTATTTTGACATAATTATTTATGTTTTGATATTGTCGGTTATTTGTTATTGTGAACTTATGAACCAATAATATATCAAACGACAATAATTTAATGTATGATAGCTTTTTTAGTGTATGAGAAAAAATGTATTTAAATCATGCTACATCGAAAATATATTTAGCATTATCTTCTTTTTTAAATTTCTTAAAAACTATTTTATTTCTGATATACAATATGAATGCAAACGCTTAAAAACTATTCTTTTTCCGATATACAATATACATATGCGTCAAAACAATTTTTGGTATACCCTATGTATACACATGCCTAAAAAATTATTTATTTCTTGGATACAATGTGTAGGCACATACGTACAAACTATTTTTTTCTGGGACACATATACATGCACATGGATAAAATTTATTTTTGTCTGGATACAACATGTATTGACATGGATAAAAACTACTTTTCTGGTATACAATATGTATACATATACGTTAAAACTATTTTCTTACTTACAATATCATACAATATGCATAAGCGTCAAATCAATTTTTTTTTCTGATATACATTGTGTATTCATATAACTAAAAAACTATCATTTGGTGTAAAATATGTGTATACATATGTCAAAACTATTTTGTCTGGTGTACAATATGTATGCAGATATGTCAAAATTATGTTTTTCTGGTATACAATGAGTATACAAATGTGTAAAAAATATTTTTTTTCGTTACAATATGTATGAGCATGGATAAAACTATTTTTTCTGGTATGCAATATGAATGCATATGCGTAAAATCTATTTTTTTCAGTATACAATATGTATGCATATGCTGCAATTTACCAATAGCACACATCATCGGTAAATTGCTACATGTGCATACATGATATACCAGCATAACATTCATAATAAAATTTAAATTTTATGCAGATTCAAATCTTCTGATTAAAACTGTTGCATCCCCTCCTAATTTATAATCAAGTAGCATCTGCGTTCCCCATCTATTAAATGAATTTTTATTACGTCAATTACTGGTATAGTAAACTGTTAAC